>JANHGB010031004.1:0-35384 GCA_026283785.1 Coracopsis vasa
GACAGTGTCAAACACTTTGCACAAGTCCAGGTAGTGACATCAACTGCTCTACCCCTGTCCATCAGTTCCGTATCCCCATCATAGAAGGCCACCAAATTGGTCAGGCAGGATTTTCCTTAGTGAAGCCATGCTGGGTGTCACTAAGCATCTTGATGTTTTTCGTATGCCTTAGCATGCCTTCCAGGAGAATCTGCTCCAAGATTTTGCCAGACACAGAGGTAAGACTGACTGGTCTTTAGTTCCCTGGATCATCTATTTTCCCCTTCTTGAAAATGCACTAAGGGGGAATAAAAGCCAAACTAAACCAAAACAACTGAAATGAGGAAAAAATAATTAAAGTGTAAAAATTGTGGGTTAGCACTGGGCTTGAAAATGAGCTGAATGCTTAGAAAGGAAAAAGCTCACAAAGCAGTTCTAACAAGAGAAACAAACAGTTCTATACGTTAGCTTCACCTTCTGTTTAGCCTGAAAGGAACAAAGCAATCCCTGGAAAAGACAGACAGTATCCTCCCCCACACTTAGAAGCACAAAAGATGGGTGGCACCACTATGGTGAGAAGTCTGCACAGCTCATGTAACACATTTCATTTAAACTGTGTGGAACAGAAAACTCTGAATACACAGAAATGCTCTTTTGAGTTAAATAGCAAAGCTGCGCTGAATCCTTCATTACTTGCATTTATAACAGAAATAGCCTCCAGAGTCGACTGTTTATTTATCAATTGTTAATTGAGTTGATGTTTACTCATGATTGCAAACAGATGATTAATTTATAGCTGAGTGTTATTACTATGATAGCGAAGAGATCATTAGAAAGAAGGATTGTAATAGGGTTCTCTGCACTTGTGAGGATAGTAATAAAGATTGACTAATATAATTAGGTAAAGCTTTGTAACAAATACTATTAAATTGAATCTGGACTTTATTTAAATGCACTGGCCTGTTATCTAAAATGTATTAGCAGATTGTGTGGGTTAAGTAGAACCCCTGCCTACACTGTTTACAGGCTCCTTCAGAGATTAAAATGGCTCTATACTCATTGGTTAAATTGCAATATTATGCTCTATGCATGAATATTATTTCTATTGAAAACTCAAAAAAATATTGCAACAAAATAACCCCCTGATATTTGCTTTCAAATTTAACATGGGATGATTTCCAACTTTAATTTTGATGATAGGTTAACCAAACTTAATTCAAGAAGATGGTATTAGGCTTCTTCATTTGCTGAGCATAGTAACTCTTTTGCATAATTCTATTTAATGGAAGTCAGTTTAAGACTTTTGTGGGAATGCAATGACAAACTTATGGAGCATTTGAGTTTTTAATTTTCATAGAAGGCAAAAACTGACGCTGAAGAGGGGTGACATGAAGCACTTAAAAATACAGGTCTACCTCCTTCACCCTCCTCCCTCTCTTTCTTTTTTGCTTCTTCCCCCATCGCACCCCCATTTTTGGAACACTGTATGCTATTTCATGAACATGGCCCAAATTGTCTAGAGCTCTATAAGGACTGATCTTTTATGTTCCAGTGTAAGTTTAGCATGGAGAAGCTCTTCTTTGGCCCATTTATACTTGTGGGTACAGATGTAATGTGAATCTAGTTTGAACAAGAATAAGTGAGTATTTTAAGATAGGATGAGAAGATATATAGACAGAACTTGCAACTTTAATGTAAACATCATTCTAGCAGCAGGCATTTTAAACTGTTTGAAAATGCTATAGCATCATAGCAAAAATAGTGAAATAATACTACAGGGACTATAAACCCAAAGTTTTTTTTTTAGAACCTAAATATGTTACAACCTGACTACTCTATGGTTTCATGAAATCTGAATGCAAAATTCTCACTCTTTATTGTCAGCTTCTTTTTGGATAGAGAAACAGAGTTATCTTCTATGGCCTAAGTGCTTGAAGCCTAAACCTGTTCTGGAGTTGCTTCACCTGCAGACTGTGACATTGTGGACCCTCAAGGCTATGCAAAAATGCTCTCACCCTGATAGGTGCTCAGTCTCAAATGACGTGTCTTGAGATCAGTGCTTACTGAGCACCTGTCAGTATCTATTTCCAAGTGACCACAGAGCATTTCTGTGCTCAGCTGTGACTTGAAACCCTTATAATATTTATAATGGGAAATGGAAAGTTCTTGCCATGTGGTTAGAAAAGGCTCTCGCAGGGCCCTTCAATTACTGTTGCACTGCTCTGTTAGCTGTGTGCTCTGTGCTCAGACACATGACATTCATCACAGTTAGCAAAGCTGATAGGTCTACAGTTGCTACCTGTGTCCAAAAGTTACTCAAGTATTTCAGTACTGAAAAAAAATAATAATTGTGGGTTATTTTCATTCTGCTTGATGGAATTTCTTTGTTGGAAGAAGAGATTTGGAATAGATGAATTTATATAAACTATTTGACTACTAAAAAGATATTCAGAAGAAATGTTGAAATCCTGAGGTTCAGAAATAACAAACTGGACAAATGCTTGAATTACAGTTCCCTACCAAAATTCTGTCACTGTCAGATGAACAGATGAGAATGTGAAAAGTTTAAATATGGTTCATAGAAATTACTTGGGAAGGATTAATAATGGCTCAAAATAGTCTCAGAGACTCTGGGCATGTTCATGGAACATTTTCACAGAAAGGGTCCGCTAGTTTGAGGCTTGCACAGCAAATGAAGAGAGCCTTTTGATCTTGACTGACTTGATAGGACATGGAATGAAACAGATTTTAATCAAAAGTGATTAATAAATCACTCTCAAAATACGATTTGTCTTTCCTAGATAATGTAATTTTTAAAAAAACAACCAACCAAACAAAAACCAACCAAACAAAAAACCCAAGAAAATCTCTGTGGGGAAAATAAGTATTTTTAATGCTTTGAATGAATCTGTTACCAAGTTTTAGCATTATCAGTTTTCACCAGCACTCTGTCCCAGGGCTGTCAATTTGACTACACTGAAAAGTTGTCATTCCCAAACAAGTCTTGTCACCTACTTGTCTTCTGAAATGGTGCAAAGGGAGGTATTAAAAAAATAGGTGGAACAAGGAAAGAAGAAGCATCCAAGAATGGAGTTGAAGAATCCCTGTCAATGTTCAAGGCCAGGTTGGACAGAGTCTTGGGCGACATGGCCTAGTGTGATGCGTCCCTGCCCATGGCAGGGGGGCTGGAACTAGATGATTTTAAGGTGCTTTCCAACCCTAACCATGCTATGATTCTATGAATCTATGAAGACAAATGAGAGAAATGTACAAAAATACCATCTAAAGCTGAGTTTGAGAAACCTACGTGTTAGAAATACATTTGAACAAACAAATGCAGATTGGTAGAGACTGTGTCATCCTAGTTAGATATTTTTTCCTTTATGTGAGTAAAATGTGCTTTGTTTTCTCTGCAAAAAATGTGCGGTTTGAAGCCCACGATGTGTTTTGAATGGTTCTCAAGAAAGCAAAATAGCCACTAGTAGGCAGTTCAGAGAAATCCAGGGCTGATGGGTTTCAAATTTCAGATTAAATTTGTATGGAAGCAGCTCAAGATTGTTTCTAAGAAGCACTGGAATTGGCCAAACCCAGAGATGGTTGTATTAAATACTGTTCCTTATGATTTGATGAAGGTTTTGGTTTTCAAAAATAATTAATAGTGTTGGTGGATCATCTTCCATAGAGATTTTCATCCTAGAATTTGTGTCTTCTTTCAGGTACCTGGTAGTAGTGGTGTTTGTAATCAGGATCCCAGTAGCAACGGACCAGTAATTTGTGTATTAAGTTATTTTTACTCTTAGGAATTCTGCGGAAGATATAAATGAAGACTCCTGTTTTTTAATGCTGTTATTAATGCAGAATTTAATCTGTAAAAAATAAGTAATTGCTTTTTTATTCAACTTTCTGTTCTTCTTTTGGATTTAGATCCTTTCTTGTTAGGTTATATACTCTGGAGACATTAAACAAGACGGAGGAGAAAGTAAAGCATTCTTTATAAAAGATTGTGAAAACTGGCATATAGCTGGCATGTGAAAAGCTGTCGTGATAATCAAATCTTTGATAGATTTGACAATGGTATACTTGCATAGATAAATCCACACAATCCCAAAAGACACCAAGTGGGTACTTAAATCCTCTCAAATACAGACCATTTTACTCAGTTGCTGAACATTAAGCGTAGAAGAATTAGATAATTTTAGCTAGTGTATATAAAGCAACTACAAGTTGTTTTGTTTTCTTCTAATCTTCTTCAAAGTTTCCAGGCCAGCCTTTCACTGAAGAATATACAATATTTTAGTTGTTTGATAAGTCTTACAGTAAGAAAAGAAGAAAAGGCAGCATAGTACAGCTGGAGTTTTTAAAGTAAGTAGTTGTTTGACAACCACAGAGATATAATAATTGTAATTCATTGAGCAGGGCTCTATGAGGAAGCAGAAGTCACTGTTGGAACTACTCCATAGTTTCCCAGCTGTTATCTGTTTTCTTCACACAAGGAGGGCTTGAATCGCATCTTAAGCCTTCGAGAATGTATGGTGCACTGGATACAGTGTGTATTTAATTCTGGACTGGAAAATGAAGCCAATGTAAACTCCAGTTATTGCTGGGCCTTTTAATTTCTCTGACATCAGACACAAAAGGTCATGACTGCTTATGTCCAATTGAAAACAGCAGTAAAGAGTCAGAAAACTAAAAAAATGGCAGTGTCTTAATTAAACACTTCCAGAGAAACAGTCTGTTTACAAGTGCAACCTGTAGCTCTGTTTATATTCATATGCCATTTCTTAAAGTGATGATATTTGGAGATATGTGGAAGAAAATGGCCCTCATCTCCCAGACTGAATGGTATTTGAACAGTCTTCGTTCCACACTTACTGGGGAATGCTTTTTCAAACAAACCATCATGTGAGCCTGTTTTCTGTCTGATGGTATTGTGGTTTGCTTTCTAGGACCGAAATTTGAACAAAAGGGTGCAGCAAAAGTAGTCAAAATCCCAAAACTCAGTATGGAATTGTGATCCAGTATGCACTGTTAGCCCTGCTGAACCTGCTATGCTTTTTCTACAAATCAGAAAAGTTAGTTTAGGATCACTCAGTCTACAAAATAACTGTGGAGCAAAGGATTAGCTCAGCTGATGTTTGTTCCTTCTGATACTTGCTGTTTATATTAAAGAAAGGAGGCTGTCATTTGTATTACAGTCGCAAAGAGTGTCTAAGATTGAAACAAGATGGGTTTAAATGAGAAAAAGACAATAGTTTACAACAGAGAAATAACTTCAGATTTTTTTTTTTCTGACTTAAAATAGAGAGCAGCAGAAACTGGATCCAGTAGAGCCTCTAATTCATTTAGAAAAGAAAATCACTAAATGCCTGTGCATATAGTTAGAGAGAGAGAGCAATCTTAATCAACATAGAACGAGTAAAATATTTATTCACCCTGGTAAATGGTAGGAAAAATAACCACTTAGATTTAGAAAATTAAAGTGAAATGTGTCCTGAAAATTATTCACTTGTGGTGCAGAACATTGTCATCTCTTATTGTGAATTTGTAGTATAAATGTTCTTATCTAATTCAAACATTAGAAATTAGAATTGCTGAAGAAATTTTCATTGAAAACTTCTTTAAATTATTATAATTGTCAAAAAGCTGTTAAAGAAGGCCATGAAATGAAAACATATTTATGTGATATTTAAGCAACAATCAAGAAAAGGCAATGAGCACTAAGTTAGAACAGTCAAGTACCTTACAAGTAAATGAAATTATTTCCTAGGATAAAGTTTAGCATGTTGTCAGTTTAGACTGCAGAATTTTAAGAGTTGTTTAATACAGAAAGCTGGACAAATCCTTTCAAGTATAGCCTGTGTGAGCAATTCTTCGTGGTCAAAGAGCTTTTTCAAGGAATATGACTTTGGAGTCTGCATCATCTGGAACCATATTAATGTTTTATTTCTAAAATGCTGGATCAGATTTATGTGTACTGGTGTCAGACATAGTCTTACACTAATTTGATATATTTAATTTGAAAATGCTTTTTTGTTTGGCATTAATTTCTGAATGTCCAAAATGCTAAACAGAAGTGAAAGCAAGGAATTACAAAAGAGGCTGAGTGGATAAACTGTCCACTTTGTGCCCATTTTCAGTGAAATTTGACTGTTCAGCTTCCCTATACTCTATAAAAATTCTAGTCCGATTGTGTGCATAGATGAAGTGATAAGCCAACAACTTTCTGATGAATACACTGACATTTGTTTTTAGGAGGTCATGTAATAAGGAAGTCACAGAACTCTGCCCTGTCTATATAAAGTGTTCTTTACTTGGTTTCTGAGTGCTTAGCTAGTGATGGATGATTCAGTCCAAATGTTAGCTTTGTGTAATGACAGTCTGTCTCTCCGATATACTTTGAACTCTAGATGAATTTTTACATGCCTTTAGATGAGTACTCATGAAAACAGGACTAAGCTATTTCATTGCCAAATCTCAGGTGTTCAACCTGGTGCAACTGCTGTAATATTTTTAGGTGACTTGTGAAATACAGTTATTATCCAGCAGTGGGAGCAATGAATTTGTTAATGGCTAGACTGGCTGCACTTGAGGTATTTAGAACAAACACCTTAGTCAGCAGTCACAGGTGGGAAAAAATATCTTTGACTTTGAAAAATATTACAAATGCTTGATTCATTTTTTTACAGTACTTTGTCAAATAACTTTACCTGAGCCTTAGTCCTCAGCAGCTGCAAGAAGGTTTGTTCAGAGAAGGCTGAACTGGTAAGGAGGAGAGAACAGAAGAGTCTATTGAGTCTTTGAGTATGGTTTCCAAACTCTAACCATTAGCTTTTTCTTTGGGAGTTGTTCTTGAGCACTCAGAAGACCAGAGATATTTTCCCTTCATACCTAATGCCTGGTGTTTTCAGATCCTGGCTTTCATGGTCTGTCTTAAGTAGAGGTGTTTGTAGAATGTCTTTATGAGAGATTTATTCCTGGGAGATGGGCTAAAACCACTGAATTTTTAGCTGCTTCTGAAGAAAAGCCAAGTACAAGACCTTGTTTCTTCAGGCTCTATTGAATCACTGGATACTTTATTGAGGGAATGGCTGGTTATGGCCAGTGTATTACAGCTATGAGTCCATTTTCCAAATGAAAATAACCATGTTATGGTGAATATTCGAGCATGGAACAAGACCTAATAAATGGTATCTTAATGCTGGTATGCACCTTTGTTGTTGAATGGGCCATGTAAAGGAGAGATGTGGTGGAAGACATCATGGACACATACTTTCTAGTGCAGAAAACCTCTAAATAATGGAGATTTTGTTGCAGTCTCGCTCTGGAATCTCTACAGAGTTCTGGTATTTTACCTTCTGGTCACAGGTAAATAGTGAATTATAAATGGGGGTGGGGCGGGCACTCTGAGGTATGAAGTTGTGCAATGAGACAGGGACTTTTACCTTAAAAAAAAGTGAGACAGAATTGCAGCTGGCAAGAGTACAAGACAGGGGCCAAGTGAGTAAATTCCACATGAAAAGCATAGCATTGTAACCCCTTACTGTCTTGCCATCAACTGCATGGATGTATGGTCTGATGGTTGGTGCAAATACGTTAATTAAAGTTTCTTGCATCTCATGTGTTAATGGATCTTTTATATTTTAAATTCCATCAACTGTGGGTTTTATTAGACTTTTAAAAATGAGACAGTTTTGTTCAGATCATGTTGGTTACAAACAGAAGGAAATTTTAAAATATATTTTTGAAATGTTTTGAAAGAGGAAATACCCTAAATCAGTGTTGCTTTAATTATCTGGGATGAACAGATGAAAGAACAGTGACTTATAACTAGATAACTTTAAAAATAAAATGTTTCATTTTATTAATGTCTAGCCAAGTATGATATATAAATTATGAAATTTTTAAGGCATGTGAACAAGACCTGATGCTATTAAACACAAGGTTTCTTAAGGTTTTAGGCAATGTGGCATGCCATGTGATCCTGTAAAATATCCCTCGAGATTTTCAAGTTGACATTGAAATGCAAGTTAAAACAGCATTTGTATATTGCACAGATTAATGGAATTAGAAATATCTCTAACTTTCCTGAACATGTTTTAAAATCTACTGTAAACTGCATTCATCAATAGAAAGCTGGATTAATATTTGATGAGATTATGATAGTAATTCTTGTGTTAAGACTAAGTGAAGTTAGATTTTCCCAAGAAGAGTTTTCTATATTGTAATAAACTCTGGAATTAGATTTAAGCATGAAAAGAGTACTGTTTTCTAGTGCCCTTTTTTTTTTTTTTTTTTACATTTAATATTGATTACAAACATTATCAAAGCAAACTTCTGTGGAGTTTAATACTAAATCATTAAAAGTTTGGCAAAGAGTGTTTTTAGCATGCATCTTTGATTTTAGCATGTTACTGTTGTGGGACATGCTTCTCTGGTTTAGACTCTTTGAAGATGCCCCATAGGCTTCTTTTAGATCAAATCACACCTCGCAAAAACACTTAATTGAGTCCAAGTTCCTCTTTTGTTGCTCTTCAAAAGCATTAAAAATAGTCACTGAAAATAAGCCATCCTTTTAGGGGAGATACAGTGTGAATTGAATCTCTGTGAAGCTATTTAGAAAACACTCTTCCTATTTAAGGTTATCTTCACTCATTTATTTCAGTATCATGTGAACATTTAACAAAAAAGCTGACATTCCTGTCATAGTGCTGTGTGTATTCTTCTCCTGTCCTATGTGGCTATTTCCCACATTTGTCAAGGCAAAGGTTGAAGGGGGTATGGACAAGGGAAATAGGTCTCCCATTCATTCCTCTGTGTCAGGAGTTCACTTTGTCATGATAACATTCAAGAAGTATATTTATCTATCCTGCTACTGGAGGTTAAAGCAAGGGTAAAAAAAGGAGAAGAGAAGAAATCATGTTTTAAAAGTTTACAAATTCTGCTGCAAAGACTGTAAACAGAGAGAGGCTTGCAGTGGAATGTGTAAAATACTGCTGCATTGATAGCGATGGGGCAGCTAGCTGCTACAAATCTGCTCGTATAAACAGAAGAACTCTTGCTGCAGATTGGGTCTGTTTTGGCTTAAAGTCTGAGGAACACATTGCTTTCAAAGTGAATTCTTAGGTGTCACTTCCCATAACTTATTGCAGAAGATTACAAAGCTACTGATATAACATATTAGTTTGATGGACAGAATTATACCCCCAACGCTTCCTGCTCTCCCCAATGACGCACACTAACTTAGTGTGCTGTGACAGCTGCCTTGATTTACCACTGGGCTGGGAGGCCAAGTGGGAGAGAGAACATTCACATGAACGCAGGGGCTGATACTGGCCCACAGCCTAGTTTATAAAGCTGCCCTGTAATTCACCACAAATGTGTCACCATTAAAAGGGAAAAAAGGATTGCAGATAATAAATACTCTTTAATTTATTAGCTAACAACAAAGAGATCAGAGCCAGTTGTGATGTGATTGTTTGACATTATATTGTCAAGGAAAAAAGCTAAGTTGACCAAAGATGTATATTACACTTTCAAGCAGATGCATCAACTCTTGGCTTGTCACAAGCGGAGCTAAACAAAACGCCAAACAGAGGAGAGAACTGGCAAACAGCACAGTCATTTATCTCTGAAAGAGACATATTCAAGAGCAAGTGAAATAAGACATAGTTCTTTGAGCTTGGTCAAGGGCCAAGTTCTAACTTTTATAAATTAAATGTTTTGTGTATCGTATTTGGCAACTGCAGCAGCAGTTACCATCTTGGTCATGGTAGGACAGTGTTAGATTTTCCTGTCTCCTTTTGCCAGAATGATGGCTTTTGTTGTGGGGGACAATATTAGAATGTGTCTGTGCATACCAATAGCCAAAATGTGTGCTATTAAAAAGGCATATAGGTTTTGTAAATACAAATAAGAGCTGTTAGGTAGACACTCTATAGAACCTAAATTTTTCAAATAAAAACTTAAAAGGTCATGACTCTCAAAATCTCACTCTGGATTGCTTGAGTTCAAAGAATATAGTCATCAATAAAATGATTTCAGGTTTGTATGTTTTTTTATCTGAGTTTAAAGTTCATGTAGTTTATTTTGAGCAACCTTTGCTTTTTTGTTATATGAGCAGTGTTATGGCACCAAAGTTAGTTTGGTGTCAGCATTTCCATTATAAATTGTGCTTGAGTGGTTTGGATATCAACTTAAAAATTTTTGCCTTGGTCTCAAAACTGATTCACAGAATTAGAGCATGCAGATTATATATTTATGCAAGCGCATGCACACATTTATTTTTTTAATGAATATTTAAAATTAGATACATTAGTGTTATTCCAGAACATGGTTATCATGTTATACAGTCAAATATGTCTTATCAACAGGGCACATTATATTCTAATATTGGAGACAAGTAAATAACATGCACAGCCCCATGTCTTGGTTGGTTGTTAATCAGTCCAAAACTGGAGTAAATTCAGTGGAATATCTCCATAAGTGTTGCAGTCTCCCTGAAAGCCAAAATTTCCAAACAGTGTAATGTAATCTACATTCTGTATGATGCTATTATACACACACTTAAGAAATGTTAAACGCGTAAATCTGTAGCTGAAAAAATATGTTGACTGAGTCAAAACAATGTTTTTCATATTATTAGAAGAAAGAGTTGAGGGAATCAGATATTATTGGGGGTGCTTTTATATGTTGGATTTTTTTTGTAAAAAGGATGTAATCCTGTTCCCTCACTGCTTTACCTTTCAGAAGTATGAAAACTTAGGAAGTGTTATATTACTTATGATAAATAGAAAATGTTAATTGATGTGAAGATCATGCCAGCATAAAACCAGAGCATTATTTAAACTCAAGCAAACGCCCAAAACAATTTTTTGTAGTACATGGTCCTTATGGTGATCCTTTGTACAGGTATAAAAATTCTCCCATGGTTAAAGGCCTATGAAATTATTTGCTTCAGCTACAGGCTAGTCAATCTGACCTTGGTGCCCAGCAAGATCAAGGAGCAGCTCCTCCTGGAAACTATAATAAGGCACATGGACAATAAGGACAATAAGAGGGTGATTGGTGACAGCCACCATGGCTTCACTAAGGGAAAATCATGCCTGACAAATTTGTGGCATTCTACAGTAGGGCCATAGCTTTGGTGGATAAGGGAAGAGCAACTGATATAATCTACTTGGACTTCTGCAAAGCCTTTGAGACTGTCCCATATGACATCCTTGTCTTTAAATTGGAGGGGAATGGATTTGATGGATGGACCACTCAGTGATTTAACTGGATGGTTGCACTCAGAGAGTTTTGGTCAACGTCTCGATATCCAAGCAGAGACCAGTGACGAGTGGTGCTGTTGATCATCTTTGTCGGTGACATGGACAGTGCACCCTCAGCAAGTTTGCCACTGACACCAAGCTGTGTGGTGCAGTTGACGCGCTGGAGCAAAGGGATGCCATCCAGAGGGACCTTGATGTGCTTGAGAGGTGGGCTAATGCAAACCTCACGAAGTTCATCAAGGCCAAGTGCAAGGTCGTGCACATGGGTTGGGGCAGTCCGAAGCACAAGTACAGGTTGGGTGGAGAACGGCTTGAGAACAGCCCTGAGGAGAAGGATTTGGGGCTGTTGGTTGGCGAGAAGCTCAGCATGACCCAGCAATGTGTGCTCGCAGCTCAGAAAGCCAGCTGTATGCTGGGCTGCATCAAAAGGAGCGTGGCCAGCAGGTCGAGGGAGGTGACTTTCCCCCTCTACTCTGCTCTTGTGAGCCCCCACCTGCAGTACTGCATTCAGCTCTAGGGCCTCCAACACGAGAGGGGTGTGGACCTGCTCAAGTGAGTCCAGAGGAGGCCATGAAGATGCTCAGAGGGCTGCAGCAAATTTCCGATGAAGACAGGCTGAGAGAGCTGGGGCTGTTCAGCCTGGAGAAGAGAAGGCTGTGTGGGGACCTTATAGCAGCCTTCCAGTACCTAAAGGGAGCCTACAAGAAACCTGGAGAGGGATTTTTTTACAAGGGTATGTAGGGATAGGTCAAGGAGGAAGAGCTTTAAACTGAAAGAGGGTAGGTTTAGTTTAGACATCAGCAAGAAATTCTTTACTGTTAAGGTGGTTAGACACTGGTGCAGGTTGTCCAGAGAAATTGTGGCTGCCTCATCCCCAGAACTGTTGAAGACCAGGCTGGATGGAGTTTTGAGCAACCTTGTCTAGTAGAAAATGTCCCTGCCTGTGGCAGATGGGTTGGAACTAGATGATCTTTAAGGTCCTTTCCAAATCAAACCGCTCTATGATTCTGTGACATCAGAAGCATTGTCCTACAAATCTGAAAAGACTGAACTATTGGAATTTTGTCTGCTTTTTAGTATGCTGACATTATCTTACAATTTTTGTACAGATTGAATTTAGAAAGGAAATTGAAACTCCGTATACATTCTTTAAGGACTTGCCTTTTCCCCATTTCTCTCAACAGCTAG
Organism: Coracopsis vasa; assembly: GCA_026283785.1. Lineage (NCBI taxonomy): Eukaryota > Metazoa > Chordata > Aves > Psittaciformes > Psittacidae > Coracopsis > Coracopsis vasa. The sequence continues at coordinate 12,438 of JANHGB010031004.1, forward strand.
ATCATACAGCAGTTTTCTGAAATAGGAGAGGAAAGGAATAAGCATGGTGAGGAAAGGAGAGGCTCAAGTCTTCTCTCCTGTTGAGAGGTTGAAAATTCTCTGGATGATGCAGGTGAGCATCTCTGAAGGTCGACATGCTTGTTGGCGCAGTGATACACTGGTGTGTGTGGGACTCTGCAGTAATGTAGCTTTTTGTATGTTGAACAGTCAGGGAATAGGAGCCTCTGTGGAGGTATGGATGGATCAGGGGGCCTTCCTACAGCAGTTTCTAGCATATTTAATTTCTGTCCTCAGGGAAACATATATCACTTTTCAGCAACCTGTCTATGATGAGTAATTAAAGGATCTTTTCAGATTATATTCTAAATTAAAATGAGGGAAGAGAACAGGCTGTGTCAAAATTGATAACTTAAACTGCTCCATTTTGGTGAACAGGGTAGTCAATGACAGGAAGAGGAAATCAGCATGTGCTAAACAGGGAAAAACACGATTTGGGATAGAGAAAAAACAGTGTGGAGTCCACTTTGTGACATTGCCCAGGATAACTGCTGGATAATGGCAAGCTAGATGGATATATAGAGGGAAGTACTTTACCATTTGTTAGAGGTAATACATGCAGGTGTTTCATATTTATGCAAAGCCATTGGAAAAAACAACCTCTGATTTACACTCTGATGGTCTTGCAGTCCATCTCTTCATTCATTCTCCAGAGACCTTTGGCCTTCAGATAAGGCCAAAGTTCATCTTCTGCAGATATGGCAAATTAATTTGTATTTTTATGCTGATTTTCATTAATAACAACATAGCTTTAAATAATCATGTTGATACTTAATAATTTCTTATACATCAATTATTGTTAGAATCCAAAGTACTTTTTAATTAAAAGAGGCAGACATTTAAAATTTCTACTTCTGATGTGTACAAAAAATTCCTCATATATGGCCTACTGTCCCCCAAAAAACTAAACAAATGTATAAAAAAGAGACTGAATCTCAATGTCACTAGTATTTCAAATCTAACGGCTAAAAACCACAGAACTGTTTCAAATCATACATCCTGATTTGCAGGGATTATGTTCTTTAAATGAAGATTTATGTTCTTTAAATGCTTGGAGTTTGCTGGTTTATTTCCTTATGAAATGGAATTCTGCTTCTTATTCCTTAAATTCCTGAAAGAGAAGAGCATAGAAAATATGAAGTTGAAATATAATATATAGGGGACTATTCTAGTCTTCTATTGTTTTCAAAAGAAACATTATAGTCTTAACTCCCGCAGAATATGACATTTAGAAATTCAGACACATTCAAATGAATTCAACAGCACACTATGTTGTCTTCTAGGAATCATTCTTTAGAAAGTTAGAGACTAAATTGTATGTGTTCATGCTTATTAACAGTAATCACATTATATTTTACCTCACTGATCTTTAAATGTGAGGTAGCTTACAGAAAATTAATGCAGGAGCAGATGAAAAACAAGTCACATTAATACCACACAAATACTCTAAAAAAAATTAGAAGCAGGATGTAAAACCATATCAAAGAAGGTAAAATGCGTTCTAGAACACATGACAAAATGGATATAACAGATGAAGAAATGGATACAGCATGCTGAGGGCTTAATGTAACATACAGCAGAATTGATAGATCTCGTACTGAAATAAATAAAACATAGCATAATATATACATTGTAATGAATTGAATAAAGCAGATAAGAGAATTGATTAGAAAGTGTACTGAACTGAATAAAACATAACAATATTGTGGATTGAATCAAATAAAAATATAACAGATTGAACTATATTGAAATTACTAACACAAAGGCTGTATCTAAGCCATGTTGAGTTGAAATAAAATATGGAGTGTATAAAGCTCAGTAAAACTCTGAGTACTAGTCCATCAGGGTCACATGACTCATTTCATTTTGGCTGCATGCCGCAAGCAGAGAAGGTCATTAAGGTACTGGGTTTTAGATAAAGAAGATGTGTGATTTATATCTGGCTCTACCAGACAAGCTTTTAATTTGATGTTATCAAAATAACTTATTCTCTCTCAAGTATTTTTTTATCCCTCCTTCCCTTACCCTTCGCCTCTCTCTCTCTTTCCTCTTTTATTTTCTCCTTTGCCCCCTTTCCTTCTCTCGTCCCTCCCTTTCACCCTTTTGCACATGGTCTTTCTTATTCTCACACGCTCTTTCACTTGCCTACACGCTTTCTCGCTCTCACTTTTGCTTGTCTTCTCTCTGCCTCTCACCCCACCTCTCATGTCCTCTCGCTCTTTTCACATGCCTTTTCTTTCTTGCGTTTGCTTGTGCCTCTTGTTCATATGTTATCTCTTTCTCTCTTCTTCTATATGTTGTCTGGGTAGCAATGATTCCTGTGTCCTGGTTTTCTGTATATTTTGAATATATAAACAATTGTGATGACACAAATTATTACCAGATTAGATATAAACTTGATTTGAAGTCAGTTGTGAAAATACCAATATTTTGTGTGGTGATGATGTGCACTGGAAACTTCACAAAACCCATCTCTCTCTAAGGCTATCTTGTTTGCATCTGAGCAGCCACCCTCCCTGCTCCACTCTTCTCACGTTTGTCAGAACTTGAGTTTAAATTCAGATTTGGAGCGGGAGTCTGATTGGAGCATTTTTTCTTCTAATTGAAGCAAGAAAAATCAGACCTGAGGTTTAAATTTCACTTGTTCCATATTGTGAATGTATGATCCATGTTTTGGCTAGATTGAGTACAGAGATTCATTGGTCTCACTGTTTTTCTTTGGTTTGATTATATCACAAGCTTTATAAAAAATGGCCCTGTACTTCAAGCTTTGCCAAGACAGATTTTAACATTTAGGTTTTCTTTTCTGTTCTTTAGTCTCTTCATTCTTTTTAAAATTTACCCATTAAAAGTCTTAAAAGTTGGAAGGCCAGCAAGCTCCTATCTTTCTAGTTTTATTTCTTAGCTATTAATCTCAGACTGTAAATGAAAACTGTACTCCTGCCAAGGCTGGCTTCAAAAGTTTGCCCTATCAAGTTCATTTTATTGTAATCTTTATTCTAAATGGAGTGTTCATTCTGGTTTAACCGCAGCTGATGACTTGATAGTTTTCTAGTGAAGTAATACTTGACATAGGAAGTCCTTAGTTTAAGAAAAGAGGTACAAGAGCAGCTTGGTTTTGTTTGTTTTGTATTGTTGTCTTTGTGGAAGGAATTTTACTTTTGTAGCTATTTGGTCGTGAAGTTTTAAAAGGAAAGTTATGTTTCCGGAATTTTATCTTCAAAGCACATCAAAGCGTATATCATAGTAGAATTCCTGAGCTTCAGTATTGAAATTGGCATGCTATTTCCATGTTGGTAAATACCCTACTGTAAAAGGATGTGTAGAGCAAAATAATTGGTGCTGAAGACTCAGTATCCCCACTGCAGGCATTGGACTAAGTGAAAGGTGGAGAGCTTTGTTTTGTATTCTCTATCTCTAATACACACACAGAGTAATGTCTGGATAGAAAGTGCACCATATTGAATGGCTGTTTGTTAGAATTTGCAGAACATTTCTTTCCTCTGTATACGGTTTTAAATATAACTTTATTATAGAACACAAGTAGTTCTATCAATTCAGCCAGAATTCTTGAGTATGTTTTCCCACAAATATACTTACATAATTAAGTACTAATTTAAACATAAGCATGATGTCATTAGATGCTAACTTGTCTTTCCAGGTTATGCTGTGTTTGAAAGCTGTAGTGGGTAAATAAATTAGAAGTGTAAGTGTTGAAAATATACAGTCTAGGGAAAAAAAAAAAACAAAACATGGGGGTGAAAAAGCCACCTGTGTCCTTATATATTATATTAAATATCCTACTCCTAATTTAACCTTTTGTGCTTGTATCTCTGACACTTGTTGACCATTTCAATCCATTAAACAGGCATTAGTCAACTGTATGCTGAAACAGCCGCAACTCTCCATCAGATGGAAGGACATTAAGCTGTCACAGCAGGAATCAGACAGCCTTCAAAATGTAAAGGAGTCTCTTTTAATTTTTAAACATTCAAACTGTATTAATTCCAGTGACAGTTATCCCTTAAGTCATTTCAGGCAGTCGCACACTTCTCAACTTTCACAGCTTTCGTGTGGAGTTTGTGATTTTATTTTTTTTGAAGTGTTTCCCCCATCTCTCATACTTGTATTTATACTGGGGATGTTTTTAATCTGAAAAAAATGGTTAATAAATTCACAGGTAGTGGATTAAATAACTAATAGTTCCTTTTAATGGCACTTTAACTATGACTCTTATGATATGCTAATCTCCTTGGTTTAAATGAATATGCTGGCTGATACTGAGTAACTTTCAAAGACAGACCCAACATCTCTTAGTTCTGGTATAAGGTTATTGGATATTTTTAGTAAGTTCTTGATGAAAAACAAGTGAACTAAACAAAACTTCTTTTTTTTTTTCCCTCTGTCTTGCTTGATCTCTTTCATGTCCCTTTCATAAACTCGTGTTTGAAAGATGTTAATTTACATAGAGAAGTTTTAAGAAATTGTCTGCTCTGGATTTGTAAGGCTAATCTGAGGAGTGCACTGTATGTGTCCTGAGCTAACTGATCTTTTCTGGAGCAGTAGAGGGAGTAAATGAAAATTTTGTGTGGTTGAAGAAAACAAGGAAAAAGAAGGCATATGTATAACTTCAGTGTAATGCATCTGTTGTAATATTTTTTGTGAGCCAGTCTTATAGTGGCTTTGACTGCTGACCTCTGAAAATTTAGCCATTATGTATTACCAGTCTTGAATTTACTTCTTCAAAGAGTGTAATCTTTGCACTATGAATCATCTTTTCCCTTTGCCCTTTTTCCACTGGGCTAAATTATCAAGGTGTATTTAATAATTTTCTTTTTTTCATAGTTTTCATTTTTGACACTGAGTCTGCATCAAGGACATCACTTAACTTCATTTTAAACTATGACCACAATGCCTGTGTCCATTTCCAACTACCGTAAACCATCCATAAATCAGGAAAAAGTGCCATGCTGCTTAAAACTGCTGAAATGAGCTTTTGAGCATTATGCTTACAGGAATGTCAGCATGTCACAGAGTAAATCAACAAAGTGTCCTTAAACCTGTGTTGCATCAGGGAAATCTTTGACTTCATGGCTTGAAGCCTGGTTATTCATTTTACTGCCCTATTTCCTCCCATCACAATGGATGCATGTGATTATTATTTTGTTTGGACACTGCATCATGGTTATTTCTACTTTATTTATGGCTGATAATTATAGGTTTTATTGCTTAGTCCTATTTAAATTTTGTCTGAAAATATTAAATGAAACTTCTGGTGACTTCTAGGCTCTGAAAGGCCTCAGATTTACATTAATGATCTAGGAACTGTGAGTTTATTTTACAATATTACTAGATGCTAATTTTACAGATTCTTACAATTCTCATTCCTGCCTTTGTTGTAATGTTTTATCTCTGCTCTTTGAGGTCAAAGTTCATGTTTTGAAAGCAATCATCCCAGGAGACAACCACTTAATACTGATGTTGAATAGTAGTGCAACATACACATCAGATCTCCTGGTTATATTTGCACTGTTTGAATCTGACCTGCTGTTATTTGGCTTGTTATTCATTTCTGAATTACTTTGTGTTCTATGAAAATTTGTATGAGCCCAGTACATTTCTTATTGTTTGCTATTCACTGTCATTGAAAAATCAGTGTTGTAATATCCAGCTATTGTTAATTGATCTTTAAGATGATATCACATTGAAATTTATTCCCTGTCAGCCTTCTAGGAGATGAGTTCTTCTTTATTATAAGAACTTTTTAAATCAGGTAACATTAAAAATGAAGTATAATAAATAATAAAATTAACAAAATATTCATAGTAATATCTAAAATCAATAGGATATATCTTAAACTCATAGACAATAGGCAAATGCTATACAGCCTTTTATGACTTTGTATGGATTACTCTTTTAGCTCTGTCTCTAACTAGAATGTTCCTCATGGCTCAAGTCACTGAAATTAAACAAAAACATGAACTGCAACATTGCTTAAGTTATTTGGAAGGATGCTTTTATTCCATCTCCTCCTCCCTAAAATGATGTCTTCCCCCCCTCTTTTTTTTTTTTTTTTTCTTTTGTACTAGTATATTTTTCCTTGGAAGAAACATATTTGGAACTTTTTCCTAAAAGAGTTATTGAAATAATTTATTAGGCATTGCTTCCTCAATATGTATAATGATGATAAAAAACCAAAAGTGCAGTAATTTAAAAAATGGCATGCTGTGAACATGTCTAGTTTAGGCTTGATTAAGCTACAAGCTTGAAAATAGATAGAACCTGAAAAAAACTTTGATTTTCCTAGTTGCTTGCCTGTGTTCTAATAGTTGTAAGAACTTTGTCAGTCTTAGCTATAAATTTTACACATGGGTAAATAGATGTTTAGAATTGAATTTTAACAGTCTGTCAGATCAAAAATGTATCATTTAGGCAATATTTGTTTAGTGTTAATCAGCAAATAGTTTTTGCTTTTATTCGTATGTATCAGTAGTGGGATGATTATTTATGTTAGATAAGGCTATATTTAATGGTTATGTATCTGCACCAGTCTCATCCTTCTCTAATTCTTCCTCCACAGTTTGTCTCTCATTTTCTGAGAAGTTTCTTCACTTCAGTGAGGAATATATCAAAAAGATGGAAAAGCTGGGGCTTATCTATCTTTGCACAGTCTAATCCACCCTGGGTATCTGTTTCTTAGCTGTCTTTTTTTAAATACCACTGCCATGATGGCACGGTACCATTGTACTACCTCTAAGGATGCCATCATATTGTAGTCCTCCATGACCTAGTTGCCTGGTCTTCTCTCAGTGATTCAGAAAAAAAGAGAAGGGACCTGCGACACAGTGCTGGAAGAATATAAAATGCAAAAAATATGAACACCATGGAAAGCAAAGGAATACTGATGATTAATAATATATCACAAATTACACAAACTGTCTAAAATATTATTTGTCTATCAGTTCATGTGGTGAAAAAGAATTTGTGTGGTATATCCCGCTGCACCCTTCCTTCATTTTTTTTTAGCTTGGGCAGAGTGTGTCAGAGCTTGGGACTATCATGCCAGTTTTTGATTTGTGTAATTTGTTTTGTGGGCTTAAATTTATCCACTTAAATGGAGAAAGATGGGCTATTGCTTCATAATTAAGTAAATTTACACCTGGAATGAATTATTCTTCTGGATAAAGAAGCAAGTGAAGCATTCTGAAAGATTGCTTATGCTCCTTTAAACAGCTGTATTAAAAAAAGCTGAAAATTAATCGAACCAAGACTGTTCTGCTCACAACAATATCCCCAGAAATGATGTTTTGTATTACGTTACCTTACCTCAGAAAGTGTTCTTCAGTGAAGTGCATTTGCAGTCTGGAAAAAAGTATGTGACCATTTCTATCAACTGATTATTTTAATTCTTCATAAAGATGGGCATTACTTGTATTACTTCCAGTTAATCTCTGTCATATTTTACTTGAGACATTAGGACACTAATGAATCTTAAGAGACCTTCAATAATGGATCCAGTATTAAGTGGATCCAGTAACAGATCACATCAGTAGTTTATCATTCCACGTTTTTCTTGTTTTCTGCCAGGACATACTCTTATTTTCAATATTGTCCCTAAGCGGCCGTTATGTAGTGTATTCTTATGCATGGAGCTGCTGTGCCAGGGGAGGTTTGGACTGGACGTTAGGAAAAGTTTCTTCATCGACAGGGTTGTCAGTCATTGGAACAGGCTTCCTAGGGAAGTGGTGAAATCACTGTCCCTGGAAGTGTTCAAAAAATGTGTATATGGGGCCCTTAGTGACATGGTTTAGTGGTGGTCTTGGCAGTCCTGGGTAAAGTTTGGACTTGATGATCTTAAAAGTCTTTTCTATGCTGATTCTATGGAGGGTCTTCTGTAACATAAAAGGAAATTTAGCTTCTAGGTCTCTGGAGCAGCTGTCTTCCCTTCAGTCTGTGTGTAATGGTTATCTAGTGAAGGTATGGAAATTTTGCTGGTACTTGTAGGTGATCTTACAATTTATGTAGAGAGAGATGATAATCACGTAATCTCATCATATAAATGCCTTGTTAAATATATTTTATTTATATTTAAACATAATATAAATATTTCTATTTACATTCTATATATTTTATACATTTATTATATGCATTTATATTATATTTAAATTATTTAATATCTATTATATATAAATATGCTCAGGATAGAAAAAGATGTGGTTGTCTGATGATTTTATCCAGTTTATTCAGTAATATTGCTGTAGTTTTAATTATGCTCATTGCTAAAACCTGAAAAGAAATTGATGATGTTCCTGACGTAGTATCTGGAACAACTCACAGGGAATGAATACTTGCCAAAACCCTATATATGAAGTTCATATTTCTTGTTCCTCATTCCTCTTCCTATTGTCTCATAATGGACAAAATCAGTTATGCTTATTTAGCTAGTAAGATACCTAAGTGTCTGGGCATCTTTTGCTTATTTTGGGCCTACTTTGTGTCTTCTAAAGGAGCATAGTAATTACAAAAGGCACAGGGTTCTAGATCTCTGCCCTCCCTCCCCCCCTTTTTTTTCGTCAAGGTTTCCTGTAAGGGTTTCAGAAATTCTTCCAGAAACCTTGAATATGCAAAACGTTCAGTGAATGTTCAGTGTCTCTTGGGATATCCAAAGTCTACTGAGTAGCATTGTAGTGAGTTGTAGATGATATGTGGAATAATAATAATTAAAAATGTATCCATTGCATGGAAAATTGAGAAGTCCTTTAATGTTTACCGTTATAATGTAGTTTGGATGGAGAATACCAACCCCTCACTCCACCCACTCCAGTTTATAAGATTTGGCCTGAAAAGTTTTGTTGTTTTAGTTTTGTTGGGGTTTTTTTCTATAGCACTGGAGTATAGTAGTGGTTCATTTCATGATTGTTTTGATAAAAGATTTGTTAGTTATGCATATTCATTCTTAAGCAAGTCTAAGATACTTTTCAACAGAGTTGCTCTCAGCTAATCAAAGCATTTTTACGTGGAAATTTTTTTCTCAATTTTTGGGAGGGTTTTCTGCAGGTACTGCCTTCGCAAAATTTATAGAAAATTGAGAATATTCATGTAATATTCTTGAACATCTTTCATAAATAATTCAGAAATGCAAGTTCAAAAAGATATTAAAGAGACTGCTTATTTTGAAACATGTTCCAAAGTCTTCCTTTCTTCAGACAAACATCTATCTAGTTTAGAAATAGGGATAGGCAGTGAGGGGTATTTAAGTGTTTTATTATTCCTACATTATTCTTCACTAAATGGAAAATATTTTGAAATGTTTTTCTAGTATATTATTTGAAGATAGTTCCAAACACCATGAGCTATCTATCTCCTAGACTTTGTGTTTGTTTTTTGTTTTCTTTTTTTCTTTTTTTTTCTTCTCTCTCCAGAGAGAAAAAATGTCTTGAATCAGTCATTAGAAGAGTTCACAACTCATGTCAGATTAGTATAACTATCAAAAGGTCTAAAATAAACCAAACTGACTCTTCTTCAAAAGTAAATGAAAACAAAAGCCCTTAAAATGAAAACAACTGTTCTTCAGCATTCCCACCCTCTGCACATTGTCTTTTGTCAGAACCCTTAGACCTCCGGTTACGGTTCAGAGTGTAGCTTTGTAGCATTAAAAAAAAAATAAAAAGCATAAAGCCTCAAAAAAAAAAAATGTCCAACTATCTGGAGAAAGTCATAGTTTTACTTTAGCTTTTAGTTCAAACTGCAAAAAAAGCTGTACAGTATGGCTTTTTGTCTTGTGAACTTGTGTAGGTACATACGAATGCCACTGTTCCCTTGTGATTGTGTTCTCTGACTGATTTGGAAATTAATTAAATTAATTTTGGTCAATTCTGCTATAAAAGGCTTCTCATCTTTGCAACATTTTGCACTTTGACATCTTGTTCCTTGCTGTGATGGGACCTTCATCCATCAGAACTTTGAGGGAAGTTTTCTTTCCTTTCTTTCACAGAGTCCCCCTCCAAAAACATTTATCAGTTTGTGAATCACATGGTTTTGTTAGCTCATAAGTTATAACAGTGAACACAGAATAAAGAAACTCCAGAAGCAAAGCAAGTAAAATTAGATTGTGAAAGCCCATCACATTCTTTGTAGCAGGTCCTCTCCTTCAAGGCTTGTTCCATGTCACAGCTTGTTGGCTTTTTAGGTTTCTAGCAAATCCATACAGTCCCCCATGCGCACCTTGAGGGTTGATTGCAAAACTTGCTTTCTGTCATCTTTATAGCCTGACTTAAGTCATCTTAGCGATCTGCCAATCTTTTTCTGTGGCAGATTCCCTGATGGTTGAATTTCCCCCCTCTTTCATCTCTAATCTGCATTACAGAAACTTACTCCAGCTACGGCTTCCTGAATGAGCTCAGTTGCTCATAGCAGTAGCAGTCACCTCCTGTCCAAATCCAGAGGGCTACAATGACTACAAAGAGGCCTTCTTCACTTTTTCCCTCTAATACCTCTGTAATTTCTGAATACAATAAAAACATTTTTGGAACTTTGAAGTTCCTCAAATAGTTTTGATGTCACCCTTGAGTGATCAAACTTTTCCAGATGTTTTCTACCATGATTTCCCATTCTGCTGCAGGTACAATTAGTGTAGGTTTTAAAGTTGGAATTCCCTTGCCATAATTAAGAGTACTTTGTGTTTCCATTTCTGACCAGTGGTGCTTGAACTACTCTGCCATAATTGTACTTTAAGTTATGCCATAAGGCCCACCTATTTACTAAAACTCTTTGCAATCAGGAAGATAATGGGGAGGTGGTATTCACGTACTTGTTTATTAGACTACTCTTAGGCATTTTTACCCACATGGAATTGTATGATGAGGAATTTCAGGGTTTTTGAGTTGATTACACCATTAATTATTAACCTTTCAAAGTTTTCTACAGCTGATTCATTATATATTAATGAAAGATATAATATTTATGTCTTAGACCAACAGAATTGCATACAAATTAGAAAAAAACCACAAAACATAAAAAACCCCACCACACATAGCCATCACTGACAAACCATTTTGTCCATGTTTTTACTTAGGGTCATTGCCTACCTCTAATAAAAATGAGCCATCTATATAGAGGCAAAAGCCACTCCAAATTTTAATTAATACTCTGATTTTTATCTGTTGGAAAAGGCTATTTCATCTCAGTTAGCTGTGACTGGGACATATTTGCTTTCACTTCAGGAAGAATGTGTGTATGGGGGAAGAGGGTGAAAGAAGGTTAAAATAAAAAATTATGAAGTACTTACAAATGTGCATGTTCTCATGCAGACCAGTTTTATGTCTATAATAACCCAGAGTAAGTAGCTGTTTTCATGCCTCTGTCAATCTGCCCACTTTGATTTGTATTGGGGACATAGTTCTGAATTTTCTCTTGCACTGCACCGCTGACAATGTTTTATCTGATGTGAAGACACCTTGGAAAGAATAAATTTTATTCATTGTTTGGGTGAGAAAACATACAATTATCTCCACCCACTAATTATGTCTACCTTATATGGTTTTTTGTGTATGTGATAGATACGCATGCAAAATGCACTTTTAGAAGCTTGAAAACAAAGAAATTTTACAAGCAAGCCTAACTGACAGTGTTTTTACTTACTGTAGTTCTCAGCTTTGATAATGAGCCCTTTTTTCCCCCAACAACAATTCTGTATCCTTTTAAACACCGTTCACCTTTAAATACAGTGTTTTAGAGGAAAAGTTGTGTATTTTTGAGGAGGAAATTTCATATTCCTGTGAAGCTTCTGTAATTGTATGAAGTTTATTTCTGTCCCCAGATGTCAGCAATCAAAATCTGCATAAATATATTTTGTGTAAATCTGTTGGCAGCTGCTCTCCAGTCAGGTTCCTCAAGATATTAGCCTGTCTTTGAGTTTATGACAAAGTTAAAAATTATTCATTAAACTGACCTGCAGTATATTCAGTAACTGTAAAATTGCCTTGCAGTTCTATTTGGTTTGTAGATGTGATCACGAGTAAATTTTTAACTTAATTAATTGGCCGTTTCTGTTGACAAGAAATTTATGTGGTAATAATTTGCTCGAAATAGATGCCGACTGTAGGAAATGAGATATCCATCATAGGCTTGTGTTCCACCAGCTGCACAGTGGCTATTATGAAAGTATTTCAGGCTGCGACGACCCCAGTGTTTGTGCAGTCAGGATTATATATACCCACGATCCATTGCCTGCCTGAGAGGCGCTCATGGAGGTCTATGATAACAAAGACTTTGTGATTTATGGCTTGCTGTGAAAGCAGAGCTTGATGAGATTAAACAATTTCATAGCACAAGTGTTTCTTAAGACCTGATTTGTAGTTGCAAGCTGATGGTAAATCACATTTATATATCTGAAAGCATGCTCAGCAGAGGAGTGCAATTACAGTTTAAGACAGCTACTTTTTATTTAATTTTTATCCTGGTTTTGTCTCTTTTATATCCCCTTCGTCTGCAAACCATTCACCTTCACAAGTCCTTTCTTGGTTAGAAGGCCAGAGACTGAAGTCACTGATGTTCTTCCTGTCTTGTGAGCACTCTGATTAAAAAAAGAAAAAGGAAAAAAAATATGTTTGAGTCATTTTAGAATAGCTTTTACTGGTTCATCTCAGCTGAACTGAGTTACTGGGTTCAGCTACAGTTCTTGACTTGCTATTCTTTTCAAAATCCATCATGCTTTTAGGCAACTTCTAATCAAATAAATGCATATAAAATTTAAATACAGTAGAAATAAAATATAGAAAAAATAGAAGAAACCAGTTTCAGTATCTTGCAGTTTGTATTTTATATCTAAGAATTTTTAGATTCTTTTGGTTTTATACACAATAGAAAACAAGACTATTTCTAGCAAGGTTAACCTGCTTTGCACTGGGATAGATACTGGCATTATCAGTGACACCTTTGCTATGCTCCATAAGCACCTCCTGCTACATATTGCAGCAAAGCTATTTGCATCAATATTAAACCATGATTTGTAGGTCTGAGTGCTTCAAAACCAAAATCAAATACTTATGATACACTTGGCTTAGATGGATACATTTATTACTCTTTTGACTCAAGAGCAGGTTGGAGTCCCAACATGAAATCCCCAATCAAGCTGAATGGTTTCAGCTGTTGCTACAAAAAGACTTTCATGTTGGTGAACACATTAAAAGCAGGAAAGTAGAATAAGCCATGGGATGAGTTATCATTCAAACTCTTTCTCCATTTGCTGTTATAATAGACCTAGTCTCTCAATATGCCAAACATCTCCTGTGGGGCTGTGAGCAGCTCCTTTGCTCCCATTTGTTTTCCCCAAAGGCTCTTATCATCTCTAGTCAGCAGGCCAAGGTTAGTTTTGTAGTGGGAGAAGTGGTGTAGAGAAGTTTTTCATAATGCATTTTCTGCCTTCTAAAATCTTTTGTTTATGCATCACATTTCTTGGAATAAATTTTTGTGTCACAAGTAGAACCAGTAATGCTACTACAGGATCAAATAGAGGGAGAACTGAATTTCAAAAAGGTATTATTGTTTAAATTTCTTTATAATAAGTCAGCAGTAAAAAGTCACTTGAGAGGTAAATGCATGCTTTTACAGATGTTTAGATGCTAACAATCCTAATGATGAGAAGTATAACTCAAATAGGTGTATTGTTTTATGGTCAGTTTTTCACACCCATTTCTCATCACAGGCAGTCCAGTTAGCTTGGAGTTAGCTGTTGGAATGATAGAAATTGACATGTCTTTGCCATAGCACCTAGGAAGTGTTCATAAGGGACTAAGCTTAAAAAAGCAAGTGACTTACAAGGAATTTTCCTTTACTTTGCATATTTTTTTCCACAAATTTTTGACCAAATTTCCAAGTTCAAAATTTTAGTCAGTCGACAAATTATTTGCTGGAAAATGCACAAAAAATGAGTGAATGCATTTCAAAGTTAAATCCTCTACTTCATAACCCATTTGAAAGTATGTGGGGCTTTAGCCAAAATTATTTGAAATAAAAAGGTCATGCTGCCTTTTGTGGGTTTTGGATAAGCCCCAAGATGATTCTTACTCGAAGTTTTAAACCACACTGTAAAAATTTGAGAAAAATAAAACCCGTGGCATTGCTGGTAGGCTGATGCCTCTTTTGCAAACACAGTCACTGAGATTACTAACCCATTTTGCCCCAGATGATGATAAATTTACTCTAAATAAGACAGGATAGTCAGGAAAATAGGATTTATAATAACCTGTACATTTGAGCTACAGAGAAAAAGAGTTTCATAGAGAAAAAGACAGGCAACTCATCACCACTGCCATTTTTTATTGGGTACTAAGAACTGGATACTACCTTGTCTCTTTAAAAATGGGAAAAGATATTTCCCTTGCTTTTAATAGATGAGGCCATGTAATGAAATACCTTGTAGGATGTTTGGTATTTCCCCATGTAATGGACAATCCCTAGAGAATAATCAAGATTAGCTCCTGAGCCAAAATGCCTCTTGCAACCAAAATGAATTACCAGCCATCTTGCCAGTCATCCCTGCCAATCTATCCCCCAGGGTTACTTTTCCTAGAGGAAGCCAGTGTACCTGTACCAGAATGTGCCATAGGGGTTTGAAGAGCTGATGTAAATAATACTACGCAAAGTGGAGTTAAAGAAAGGAAAAGGAATGCTTAGCTTCTGCTGATTTTAGGCAGATGCTTTGGGTTCATTCAGGCTGTTTGAAACATCTGCATTTGAGAAGATCTTTTTATTACCAGGTCTGACTGTCCTATTTCTTTTTATGCTTACGTAAACATGCTGTGAAAAGACTGCTCAGTGCTGCATGTATTTGATGCCTACTGGAAAAATAAAACTTAATTTATTTTGTCTTCTTAAACTTAGGCTAATCCACTTCCAGTTAGCCTTTTCAAAGGACCTGACATAGTCAAAACTACACTCAACATGCATTCAGTCCTGTAGAAGTTGAATTTTGGCAAGACTTCGGTGGTTTAGGACAGCAGAATTTAAATTTTTGGGATCTAGACATTAGTGTTTCCTTGATTAGGGTTCTGACAAATTATGGTATTAAACAACTATGCTTTTTAAAGGAAAATGGTTGGGAGAGTTGTTTGGGGGCTTTTTTACTTTTGTATCTGGTTTTATTATTAATATATCTGCCAAGAAGTGTGGCCAAGAGTACATGATGATTTGTTTGCATCTTTTTCTGGTGATTGGTGATTGCACAAATTTGAACCTCTGAATTATTTACTTGTATACTTTTAAAAGCCACACCTACAGTGTTATTCTCAGTCATAGGAGTTAAGACAAAATGTTGCTGGTGAAATGCTACAAGCATTTGCAGTGTTACAACTGATGAAAGAAATTTTTCCAAGATCTTATTGGTAAGCATTAGTGTAAGCACAGTTTGCAGAATGGGCTCTAATAATATGGTTCAAATATCATCTTGAGTTTCAAAATCTATTCCATTTGGCAAATCTCATATCTTTCTTGTGTCTCAGTTTATTTGGCTGTAAGAATGACTTCAGAAATTCTTGTTTGTGGAAAATTCTTTTTGGATTTTTGAGCCTCTGCATATGTTAAAAATTCTTTATGTTCTTATGTTCTTTTTTTTTTTTCCTTCCTCTTAGTCTTTGTTCTTTTTCCTACGTTATTTTTTTCCTTTCTTCACTTTTTTATTTCCTTTTTTTGTTTTCTTTTAATGTCTTTGTTTTTTTTTCTTTTTCCTTTCTTATTCTTGACTCTTCTCTCTAATTATTAATTAATTATGAGATTTGATTCACATTAATTTTCTTTCAATGAGTTTTAAACAAAACAATGTTCAGGTGGGCTTTAGCCTGCAAACAGAGTCAAAGTTTTCTTCTCTGAAGTGAATAGCAGCCTCAGCCTAGTGTATCACTGCAAAGAAAACATTAAAAAAACATGACAGAGCCTTGTAAGAAAGGGGAACCCTGAAACACCTGAAGCCCAGATGGCAGAAGCGGGTGTTTGGCAAAAGCCATGTAGACTTCCAGTCTTTTGAAGTCAATCTCATGCTAACATTCCTTGAGAGCAAACTAATACATTTGATCAAACATGCTAGAATGGGTCAGTTCTCATTCTCAAGCACAAGAGAAAGTAGTTCCATTCTTTTGGGTGCTTGCCTTTCTCTGATTTAAATAAAAATAATCTTGTAACTAGAAAACTGTAATATATTTATGTTAAAAAGAGTGTGGTCTGGCTAGATTTCATTATTTTTAACTCATTGCTTGCTAGTATATTTTTGAAACATCAACCAGTAATGTTTGCAGCATGCTGATGCTTTGGTCTTGACTGATGTATTGCTGTAGCTTTCATGAGTTATGAAACTTGGTGACAGCATTTGCCATAGTTCATGTTTAGCTAATCTTCAACATTAAAAATAGTGCAGAATGAAATCTGTTTCTCTTGGAGTCAGTGGCAAAAATTGCAGCATTTCTATCCTGAAGTTAAACAAAAAGAAGAGGAAGCAAAAAATCGGCAAATGCTGTGCTTGGAAATAGGGTGAATCAGAGATGTAAGTTGCTTGCTTTTTGTACACCTAGAGATTGTGACACTATTAGAAATTCTGTTTGCATTCTGTGCATGTAGATAGTATACATACATACAGTGACAAGCTGTCCTGTATAGAACAACTGAGAATTCAAAAGGCAAGACTGCCAAATGCTGGAATGGAAAACAGACATGCAGAAAGCTGAAACAGTGAGTGCGAGGTTAGCGGAAATGTCAGGAGTGGAGTGTAAGATTAATGTTTCTACATCCAGTCACCAGTGGGTCTACTGCTAGACAACACACTGCTTTGTCATGCCTTTCCTGTTCCTGCAAACAAATACCATTTTGTCTTCTTGGGTGCTCTAAGACTATGCTCCAACTCAAAGGAATGATCTTCTACCTGTGTTTTTGGCTGACGATAGTTTGTGAACCTGATGGAAAATTAACCTTCTTATTTTTGGATCAGAGAGGTCATCTAGCATGCCATGTGCAAGTGCCAGCTCATATGAGGGAATGGAACTGCACTTCAGGCATGACTGGGAGGGCAGGAAAGCCTTTTCTTTTGGTGGCAATACATCTTAACTGTCTTAACCCAATTATGAAATTGCTTTTTTTGTTTTCAGGGTTTTTGGTTTTGGTTTTGGTGTTTTTTTGTTTGTTTGGTTGGTTGGGTTTTTTTTAGCACAGAGCATTATTGTGCATCTCTAGCATGTGACTGTCCAGCACAAAATTTTAGCTCATAGTAAATGCAACATAATTTGACTTAAATCAGGTGTCTTCTAATCTAGATTAAGTTGACTCAAATTTATTCACACTGACTGTGGGTTAAGAGCTTGCCCACTGGCAGTTGTGGGAATACTGGTGATGCTTCCTAATTTATTAACTGAGAAATCTGATCATACGCCAAAGCCAAATGGGAGAAGTGAATTGAAATACGTTTTAATTATGAAATTCAAATCATGTTTGAAAGTATAGATAAAGAAAAAATAAACACAGAAATTATCTTCATGTACATAAGCAACTAAATTTGTGTCAATAGCCAGCATACCATTAGAAAGAGAGAGACTAATTTAATTTGAAAAGCCCATCTGTATCTTTTGTAATTGAAGTTAGTATCAAAATGTGCAGGGTAGGATGTTCATTAAATATTTTCCTTATTTGGAAAACAGGAGTTTAGGAAATACAAGGTTCAGAAATCTTTGATTTCTTTAACTAGTTCACATTCATTATGTGAAATGGTAAAGCTGACTTAAAGCTTACAATAAAAAGAAACAAGATATCATTGCAGTGATATAATAGTAAATGAATGAGCATCATTACAAATAAATCTGAAGTTCTCTTCTGTCTCAGGATTAATATTACATTTGCTACATCTGGCTTTGCCTTTTTTTCCTTAAGTTCTTAGAACAAATAATACATGCACTTCATCTTTAACTTCAGATAATCAGTGTTACCGACACCTGGGATAATGTGATGAGCAATGTAAATTTTATACACATATAGTCATAATAATTTAGAATGTCATTTTAATCTATTTATGATCAGCTAATGACTGAAGTGTTTTACCATTGTGTGGGATATTTTATAACTGAAGCTTTAATGGGTGAATCAGTAACACCTGGCTGTCTGGAATGCTTTTCTTTTCCCCCTGTTAGACATTTAAATACATCTCTGGAAGGCCCACGGGGTGTGATGTGACATATAAGTTCTTAAAAGGAGGAAAATAAGTTCTTGATGCCATAATGATCAGTGGGATGAACGTTTGCATACTTAGCATTAATGCTGTTAAATGTGAGAGCTTGATTAAGAAGGTGAGTTGTTTTTTGGTTTTTTTTTATTCTTATTTCCATACTTTTAATGCCCTTTCTAATTTCACTTTGAGAGATTACAAAAGAAGCTGATGTTTTTGCTTCTGTCTGTGGAGGAATCTTGGATCTATCCATAGTCTTTTGACTTTTAGTGCCATTGTCTGTATTTTCTTCTCAAATCATCTGTAACACCAGCCAAGCTTCTTAGCTGGTAAGTATATTAGATGCATAGATGCCAATATGGCAACAATGCAAGATGCAAATTTCATGAGACACTGCTCCTAACAGAATATCTGGTATTGTGTTATTAAATAAAAAAATATCACTCTAGTGGCAGTTGCCTATTATTGCATGAAATGTATTTGTAACTTTTTATTTCTTGCTCTTTTTCCTCATAAATGTTATGCACTTTCTATTTATCCATTTTAAGATTTTTGTAGCCATTTCCTGTTTCAAGTTTGAAGTGTACAAAGTGTAAGAATGATCAAATCACAGTAATTGCAACTTCTTGTCTTAGGTTAATAAATCTATGACTTTTGTCTTGATAAGCGCACATACATACGTACTCGTGCTAACTTTATTTTCTTGCTTTAGTGTGCCTTCTGGGTGGATTTAGCTGTTGTTTTTGTGAGGTAATACTGATGGTCTCAGCAGTCTTTCTACTTAGTGATATCTATAATCTAATGAATTTCTGCTAAGAACTTTTTAAAAAGTGTCTCATATATAATTTTCCAGTTAAGTAGTTAGCGTTCTCAGGCATTTTGATATTGCAGACTTGGACCAATAAACTGCTGAATGATTAGCAGCATTCTTCTGAGAAGACCATAGCCACTGTGATAAACAGAAAGGCGGTGGCAGGGGGTAGAACTGTGGTGTAAATAACAGAAGAGTTATTAAATATTGGGAATAAATGTATACTTTGAGAAATAAGAAAAAGACGCATTATTGTTGTATTCTATACTGTTATTTTCCCAGATGATATTCTAAAATACAATCACATTGCCACATACCTCAAGGAAGAAAATAGCTTTAAAACGCGGCTGAATTCTCTTGCTCATATATATATTTTGGGAGGAGGTTTGTTATCCTTTGGATCTTCTTTTTAGGCAAATGACTGGATGAGAAGGAATAGCTAGTTTCTACAACTGTTGGCACCTTCCTTGTCTCATTTTGTTCTTCAGGTGAAATACTTGAGAAGTAGGCATCCAGCTTTGTCTCAAGCTGTCTGGTCTGTGATAGACTTGGGCTCTATAAATTTAAGTACCTTATGTGTTTAGAAATGTGTTTTTAATGATCACAGTCAGGTGATTTCTACTGCATTTTCCTTCATGTTCTATGGAGAAGTTTCATGGTAAACTTTTGATCCTCTCTATTCAAATGCTTCTTCTACAGAATGCCACTCCACATTTACTTTTAAAGTATCTAAACAGAGTGATTTGCTATGCAATAATGAAGACATTTTATCTGCTCTTACAAGTGTAATATATAAACTTTATTTCTGTTTGAATTCCACATGCCTCAGCCCTGATGATACTTATTGTTGTGGCACTATTTCCCTGTTGCTTTTCTTCCTTGCTGTTGAAGAGATGGTCTCCAGTTTGGAATAGAAATTAGGTGGATGTTTGATTTGTAGAAACTCTGAGGTGCATTTTTGGTCAGATAGAGAAGAGAGATTACTGATGTATGTTTCAAAAGTAATTTTGACAATAGTCTTTTATAGGTATAAGATATCTAAGACTACATGAGTACCTGAGAAGTGAAATTGTTCAACATCAATGGTTACCTTCCATGTAAGACACTGGGATGCTGGATTTTGGCTCATGCATTGCTAAGTATTAGATTGCTCAGTGCAATGGAAGAAATAGTGTGTCCACATGATTACTTTTGTTTGTTCTTGCTGCATGGGATAGATTTTCTAGGAATCTATTAATTCCTGGCTACTTTATGACAGTTACAAGTCATGGGATTTTAAGAACGGCTGCCAATTTTAATTCCTCTTGTGATGTCTCCTGTTGCTGTCTGTCACCTTAAGTGTTTTTATATGTGCACCTCTGAATTTTAAGGTTCAACATGTTATACATAAAAGATGTTTTTCCAGTGTACTGATTTATAAAGACCAGCAAAGAAAGTTAGGCTTTCAATCTTTTCTGTAAATTAATGAAAATAATATTTCTTCTTCTTTTAGTTATATTTCTTTGGAACCACTAATTTGGATAACTGCAAATAAGTAGTGTATTTTCATCTTTAGCTTAATTACTAGAGAAATAGCATACTTCCCATGGGTCTGGAAGGCCAGTGGATTATGTATCTGTGATGCATGGAATTTATATGGCCCTTTTATTAAAGGATTTCAAAATACTTTCCAAGGCTGATTAGGAATCCAGAAATGCTACAACCTGGTAAGTCTTAGATTCCTCAATATACAGAAAGAAAAGAAGTTGAGCCAATGTTTCAGTAGCAAGCTAGAGACAGAAACCAGACATTGCCTTATATTAAGGCTCCTGCTAATCAACAGACATTCTCTTTCTAGAGAGGTGCTAAAAGAGTTTTGTTCTGTTTTACACAGAAAACTTACTTCCACAAATGCTGCATTATGCCCTCAGGCTCTCACAATTGCAAGCTTATTTTCAGAATCAGCTTCCAAACACATATAAGGGAATAATTTGATCCTATTCCAAATCAAACTCAACATGCAACATTTAATATTTTTAATAGTTTAATGTGCAAATAACTATACAGATGTTTTTCCATAGTACTTTATTATTGAGTTAGGCTTTGCTTCTGGGTCTCAGTTCAGATTGTAAGCAATTTTTTTTTGCATATGGATGAATGTAAATGTAATAAACTTTATTAAAATTTTATATTTGAACAGAGATACTTTCTTCCTATATCATAGTATTTTCTAGCTACATTAGAGTGATAAATATATATAATTTATATATAATATATATTTATATAACATTTATATATATAATATTTATATAATATTTATATCTATTATATATATAATATATATAAGTGCATTTGTTTTGCCATTAATAGTTTAAGTATCGAAAAACTGCATAACATCATACAACAGCTAGCATTACTTGGCTATTGAGTTATTTATAAAACTACATTCAAATAAATGAATTATTTTAAAATGTTATTAATTTCTGATCATTTAATGTGATTTTAATATTCTTTTTGGAATGTTTTAATGCACATTTGGTACCTCTAGGTATTTTTCTATCATCTCTTTTGTATTCAAACAGTTTACAACTGATTAGAAAGTAAATAATAGGCTGGCTCAACAGAATAATTAAGTCTGTGGTCAAATTCCAGGAGGTTCTACTGATATGAAATATTGCTACCAGTTTATAGATTTTTGCCTTCTGTCTACTATTGGTTTTTGTTATTTATGTCTTCTGCAAGGGCCTTTCTGACACTCATGGGGGAAATTTCTTCTAGCTCTTGGTTCTCTTGAAAATAGCTTCTCACAGAGTTTTTGCAGCTTTGCAGGAGCATTCCCTAGTTCCCAGGTACCCCTACAGAAATCTTGCTGTGCAGATGTCCCACCGTTGCCTGCAACACTGCTTTTGCTGAGCTTCTCTTTGATTTGAATTTCCTCCTTCCCTAAAGGTATTATCAGTTTGACAGTTACACTCTGATACATTTATTCTCCAACATCAGACTGTCTTACTGGTAAAATGAAAACCTGTATTAAGAAAGATTTAAGGCTGAGCATTTAGGTACCATGCTGGAAATGAAGTTTACAAGTGATGCTAGTACAGCCTTCCCTTTCTCCTGCATCAGTCTTTCCTTAGCTTCTGAACACTTTTACCACTGTTACCAAGAAGCTCTCAGATGAATCCAGTCAGGGCTTTTGCTTAGGGGTTCAGGTACAAACTAATTTTCTATATGCTATTTTCTGCCTTCTTGGTAAAGTAGTCTTAGATGTTTGAGGGCAAACTTTAAAAAACAGCAATTATATTTTACTAAAACTTAAAATTATCTAAGAAAAGTATATTCCATTTAGATTTTAAATAAATTGACACAACAGCCTCCTAACTTGTCTGTTATTCATGTAGTATCAGAAATAGTATTATTTGCATTACCGGTTTTAGATGCCTGATTGTGTTAGGTGCATATAACAGATTTTCTAAGAATAGGTTATTCCCTTTGTAGGATGTATTCCAAACAGACATACAAGATTGAGGAGAGAAAGGGACTGTTCTATTCTGACACATCATCAAAACTCAAACACATGAATTACAGGTTTATACTCTTCCATTTAGACCATCGTGAGACAGGTTAGTTTTACCCTACTGATGATGTGTTGTTGCAATAGTAATCCTGCTTAGTATGAGAGGAACCGCAGGTTCAGACCCCTGGTGCGTGCGCTTGGCTGAGGAGCCACTGGCGCCAGGCTACCATCTGCGGGCTGATGACTGAACGCCTCTAAGTCAGAATCCCGCCCAGACGTAGCGATACCGCAGCGCCGCCAGCGCCTCGGTAGGCTCGCGATAGCCGGCTGGCCGCCTCCCTGGGGCGGGCCCGGCGCGGAGCGCCGCTCGTGGTCGGGACCGGAGGG
>JANHGB010031007.1:0-13959 GCA_026283785.1 Coracopsis vasa
GGATAAACTGGGTCTGAGTTTTAGGCAAAGAATGGGAAAAGTGGAATATAGTGGCACCATCCTGACACTACGTGCTTTTCAATATATTTTGAAACTGCACCCAGTGGTAGAGATAGGGGAGAGATCTTAAAAAATTCTGATGATTTGATTAGCTGCACATGGGAAGACTAATTAGAAATCATCAACATGTTGATGTTCTGATAGTTTTGTCAGATCACTGCCTAGGTATTAGATATTAGTGAAGGGAAGGGCCACGAGGATGATCAGGGGGCTGGAGCAACTCCCATAAGAAGACAGGCTAAGAAAGTTGGGGCTGTTCAGTCTGGAGAGGAGAAGGCTGCATGGAGACCTCATAGCAGCCTTCTAATATCTGCAGGGGGCCTACAAGGATTCTGGGGAGGGACTCTTCATAGGGGAGTGTAGTGCCAATGGGTAATGGGATATAAGGAAGAAGTTCTTTACTGTGAAGGTGGTGAGGCACTGGAATGGATTGCCCAAAGAAGTTGTAAGTGCTCCATCCCTGGCAATGTTCAAGGCCAGGTTGGGCAGAGCCTTGGATGACATTGTCTAGAGTGAGGCATCCCTGCCTTGAGCAGGGGGGTTGAAACTAGAGGATCTTAAGGTCCTTTCCAACACTAACTATTCAATGATTTTATGACATTACTTCATATATCTGGAAATTTCCTTTGCTGATATTTCCCCTAAACAGCTTCTGGGTAATTCTGGACTTTCAGAAATTTGAAATAAATCACTTAGAAATTTGAAAATAGCTGAATCTTCTACTGATAACTCAGAAGGCCTTTAGATCATCTTTTCAATCTAAACACAGTTTCCTGAGTTTGTTTCAATTTCTTGTGGTAATGTACAAAATTGCAAGTTTTTAACAGTCACTTTAAGGAATTTAGTAATTTTTAACCTGCTGTCAAATTAAAAAATACTGTTATCATCAATGATTATTAAAGTTATAAGTAGAATCCAACCAATTTCCAAAGATGATGTAGATCTCATCCATCCGTGGCTATGGACAACTGAAGAAAACATTTGTTACAGGATGCTCTGTCAACTGTTGTTCTCCGTATTGTGGTATTTACCTTCTCTCTTCCCCACCCCTACCCCATTCAAGTTAAAGCCAAAATGGGCAGTATCGGTAATTACTTTTGCATCAGGGTACTGTAGATCACTTTCTGTGCTTGTAATGAAAAATAATAATTTGCACAACTTGGATGTAGTAGCCACATTACTGCCTTCCATAATGCATTTTTTGAAGAGTACCTGTACTTTTTTTATCATAGTCCTATATTTTTTCTTTTTTTTTGCAGTCTGGCTTTCTTAAAATTCAAATTTTAGGTTCAAGACCAGAATCTGTTTATTTGAACTGCACTGCTCAGGGTGATCTGTAAAGCACTACGTAAACTGTGGCCCAAGTCAGTTTTTCTTCTATGTTTTCTTATGCTTAGTGCTTATTGAATGTGCTGACTGCAAACATTGCAGTGGTGTTTGATAATACCAATTAAGATGCAATTAGTTTGTTTCTTCCAAAGGAAAGTGACAGCCTTCCTTTTTCTTTTTTTGTTTTTTTTTTTTGATAATAAAATTACTCTTATTACAGACTAAACATATTTTTCCTAGAAGCATCAGTTCCTTGGAAGTAAATTTACTGCTCTGTGTAAGTGAAGAGTTGGTGCGTTTCCTTCCATTAGATTCAGATATATGCCTAAATACTACTGAAATATGTTATACTTTGATAAATGTATTCTGTTTGTTTGCCTAAATAATGCCTCTTAAATTCAATTACATCTTGCAGTACAATAATTTTTTTCATACCACAATGTCATTATATCTCCCACTTTGATGATGGAAGATGATTATACAGATAAATAAAATCATAAATCAATAGGACTAGTTCTTATTGATACTTCACTTCAGTGACTACTGAGTAACTGAAGACTGGGGAGGGTTTGTGAGCCTGGATTCATTAGCTGATTAAATTCAGCCATGTAAAAGTTATTTCACTCTGTTAATCACCAAAACGCCCTTAGTAACTTTTAGAGAGAAAGACGGACTGCCAGAAGGTTCACCGCTTCAATCTTAAACACCTACAGAGGAATCCTAAGCAACAACCTCAGTCAGCCTGAACTTTAATGATGACTAAATTTAGGTGAGATAAAAAAACCTCCTCTGGTAGCGTACGTTTCTTGGAGAAAAAAAAAAAAAAAAAGGCATGAAGATTCACCTCAATGGAATAAGAACTGTATCTAGTGAGCTACATCACTGGGCTGGGTTTTTTAGTATGTTTTAATTAGATACTAACAGATTCTCACTATCTGACTGTAGAATTCTGTAGTTAATAAAAGTTTGTCATTAGGCACTTCATCAAAGGCTTTCTAAAAATATAAATAAATAATGTCATCTACTGTTAAAATTTGTAAGTTCCACTATAATATCCACAAAGTCAGGTGAGTAGAATTTTCCCTATGCTCTACTATGCTAGTTATCCCTTATTAAATTATTGCTATCCCTTAGAGGCATGTTCTGAAATACTTCTTTCCTACTTGCTTTTTTCAATGCCATTTCCCATTGCTAATTACCTGGAAAGATGTAGGTGACATCTGACCCAAATCTTAAAAATATAAAAAAGTATTTTAAATCTTTAAAAAGAAGCTTGTGACTTTCTTCTGACTGACATGAATTTTTATGTTTTGTATGACAAGATTGCCTGAAAACATACATGAACCATAGATCAGATCCTCTCAGACTCTTTACAGTTCAAATTGGGAGGAAAGGAAAGGGCAAGGAATGAATTTTAAAAGTCAACTACTTGCCCTTTTGTCTACAATTTATCCAGGGTATAAGCAGCCTGCACAACTCAGAATAGCTAGCAAGTCAGTTTACATGGTTGTGAATCGCTGAACTGTAGTTAGTATAATCTTTGTACTCTCCAGACCAAGTTCATCCAAGTAAAAGCCTCTACTCTGTCCAGAGGTGCAATAGCAAACACTTCTTGGTTGAAAGTCAGTACACTATTTCACATGCCTCTGTCAAGACGAAGAATACTGACACTATGAAAATGACACTTTTCTATTTCAGTAACTTCATATTTCTAGTACTTTGTCTTCAGAGTTCTGCAGTTAACCAATTAAGTGCTCTAGGCAGTGCTGATCAAGAAACATTGCTTATAATTTTTTTCTTTTTATGTAAGAAAAAAACAAAACCAAACAAACAAAAACCAGAACTCAGTTTACGTCCTGCAGATGGCTGCACTGGCTTTGCATAGAATGCCAGTGAATAGTGTTTAGTTGCTCTTGAAATGATGCTTATCTCCAGTGAAAAGAAATCAATTCTCTAAACAGTCTTCAGAAATCTACTGTGCGATCAATGACAAGAAATTGAAGTGAGAGCCTTACCACTATATAATGTTGCTCTGTGCCATTGTTAATGACAGTGTTTGAAGAGCAATCTTTAATACTTATAATTTCTAAATAATTATAAAATTATGTCGCTATATTAAAATGTACAAGTTTATACAAATTGATAAAATAAATTGTAATAAAACTACTTAATTTATTCTGTTGAACATTTTAAGAAAAAAGCATAATTATATAATATTTTCAATTTATTCACAATTTTATTAATAGACACAAGTTCATTTTATATTTTAATTACCTACAATTTTATTTTTTTTCTTACATTTGATATTTTATGCCATAGTTGGCTTAAGCACTCAGATAAATGCACCACCTTATCAAATAAGAGGACTTTTTCTTCTTATGAAGGGGGTGCAACTCTCATCTTCACTAGAGAGACTTGCAGAAAATATTCCTGAAGAAACTGTATTTGTAAAATCTGATTTGAAGAGAAGTCACCTCAGCAACATCCTATTTTCCTTTAGCTGTCACACCAGATGAGATCAGCTACACAGGGCTCAATAGAGTTATGGGAGTTTGAAGGTCAATTGCTATCACTAAACAAGATTTTAAAGCTCTGAGACAAATTATTTCCACATTACCTACATTGCTTTGCACCCTTTGTGAATTGTGGGCTGGCCAGGGGACAGGGATCCTGCAGTGGGAAAAAGCTAAAGTAACACCCACTAGACAAGCCCAATGCTTACCTTTCCTTCTTACTCCTTACTTATCAGTGTTATATTGGCACTCTGAAACTGTGTCATCTAAAGGTTGCATGAATTGAGTTATAAGGCAATAGAAGCTGATCCATGATCAAAAAACTCCAACAAGTTCAATGTCCTGAGCTGAGCCATCTGGTCTTGTTGCTGTAACTGATTTATTAGAAAACTCAAGTTTTTGCCTGAGTAGGACCAAAGGCTGGTTGCTGGGAATCTAAGCATAATATTTTTTAATTTGTGAGATGGCAACTTAATAGTGTTTGGCAGATTTAGTAAGGTGGTCTCTAAGTAAATAAAAAAATAGCTTTTTATCAGCCAAGGTGGGGGGGAGGGGGGAGGAGGGGGAAAAAGGGGGCCAGAGAGAGCGGAAAAAAAAAAAAAGCCAACCCAAACAAACCACCATCAAATTAAAACAGCGCGAAATGAACTGACTTTTTCTTTATTCATTTCCAGGCATTGTTTAGTTCAGTGTGTAAGAGAAAGGAGTTGTTTGAGAAGAATGAAAATGTTCTAGATGACAAAATCATAAAGGGAAGGTCATTTTGGGAAATGCCTATCGTAGCAATTTTTTCCAGCTTGATGAGAGATTTCTGGATGCATGTTGGTTTGGAGTTCGAAGTTGAAAAAAGTTTAATATTTACTTACATAGTAATGTTTGGTAGAAATAGGTATGAGTAGAGCTGCCTTATTGTTACTTTAACATGCTGTACAAGAATTGTGTTGAATTGTCATAAACAAATTTATGTCCTCTTCTGAGGAAAAATTCAAATTATACAAGTTAAATATATTAACACAACATTTTACTAAAGTATAACTCATGATATATAATTTATTTTCATGAGTTATAGATGACCTCATAACTAATGAGTGATGGAGCAAAACAGAGCTGGAATTGAGTTGGAAAAAATTATCAGTACAAATAAATAGTGCATACATAATCAGCCTGCTCTACAAGTTCTCTTTATGGAACACCAGTTTTCATTGTAGACTGTGCATTGATGGACTGTAATATTTTATATTAAGTGATAAAGCAACATAAGTGCCTTGGCTGAAGTGTTAGTGCCTGGTGGTATTGCCAGTGGTATTGGAAGTAATAAGCATGCATGTAGAGACAAATAAAGTGAGAATATTATTACTAACACAGGCAAAGAAGAAATAACTGCAGATAGACAAGAGGGAGATTAACAAGTTGTTCATTATTTTTGGTAAATTCCTCATCAAACAGTATGGAGGTCCTGTTTCCCAGAATCTGCAGACAACCTTGTGTCAAATACAGAGGTAAATGGTGGAGAACAGACAGAGAGAGAAGAGAAATGTGTAACAAGTTCGGAAAAATTTGCTTTCATCCTACTTGTAGGAATTGCCAAGAAAGATAATAAAATCCCAGGTACACTGTAGAGAGCTGAATTGTTTTTGTGTATATCTACTACTTCTAGTGTTTTATTAATGCCAGTTTCCAAATGAGGAGCTTGGTCACTCTTGTTTTCTGTATGAGGCAAAGGGATATAAATCACCTGAAATCCTCTAAAGGAACACATCTTTTTTATCTTTATTTTATAGGAGATGTAGAAAACTTAACAGAGCTTTACTGCCTCAAAAACACAATAGATGTGCAGCTTAAACTGCATATCAGTATGATGGTCTGCAAAAATGATTACTCACATTTGCATAGTCAAAGGGTGAACAAACGTGGGTAACTTTACTTTGACCAGTACAAGACTTGTGGCTGTTGATTGCTAGAAAATGGGAGGGTAAAAAAAGGGAGAAACTAAAGCTGGAGAAATCTGTCTTATAGAGAGACATGGCAAAAACAAAACAAAGCAAAACAAAACAAAACTTTTTTGCATGGCTTCCCAAAGAAATGACTTGCTTATGATCTAGAAGTTCAAGAAAAAATACACTAAGTGTTAAAAGACTATTTAAGCTAGCAGGAAAAAAAAAATAAATCTCATAATAAGAACTCCTGGCTGGAAGCTGAAGCCAAACAAATTTAAATGAGAAATGAGGCACAATTTCACAGCAGCAATGGTATTTCACCTTCAGAGCAAAAAGCCAAGGGCAGTGTTTGATTCTGCATTTCTCTGCCTTCAGATCAAGTCTAGATGTTTTTCTATAATATGTTAAACATAAACTACTGAGCTGAGTACAATCGAAAATGAAATTTAATGACCTATGATATACAGGGTCAGAATAGATGATCTAATGGTTCCTTCCTCTCTTGAACTGTATGAAAAAGTTAATGGAGCTGCACCATTTTACAGAGACAAAGAATTTGTCTTTCATGTCCGTAACTCAGCACTTTTTTGTTTGTTTGTTTTGTTTTAGCTGGCCCATGTAAATTCAGGTAGAACTAGCTTTCCTTTGAGGTTTTATCCCATGTATTACTGTGCTGAGATACAGAAGGTGTGTCAACTCATGTCAAGTTTGTTTTTCAAAATCATTTCAATTTTCTAAGAGCATTAATGCCATCCTTCTCGCTAGCTAATGTTGAAAAAATATGCTTGGAAATAGGGTCTTTGCACTCACTTGTTTGTGTCCATATTAATTTAGATGTAATCATACACTACATCTTCATTCCCATATTTCTCCTCTTTGTCTCTGAGGTTTTCTGGTAATTAGAGAGATGGAATTATGAATTCTCATAGCCTACTGGGGTTTTTTTTACCTTCTTTTTCTCACCTCATCTTTAAGCAGAACTTTATTCTCATGTCTCTTCTTGCCCTGGAGATCTGCACAACCTCCCTAGTGCTGTCCTTATTCTTTTTCCTATCTAGTAGCTTAATCCCAGATTGATTCATTATATTTCTCCAAGGCTCACTGCAGCAATTTTTCAGTTCTGATTTTTCTCCTGATACACACAGCTTTACTTTCCCCCCTGTCTCTTTCATGTTTTTGTCTTCCAGAAAGTCTGGAAGCCCTGTGTTTAAAATTAATATCCTTCCTTGGGAATAAATCATGTTTCTCATGTAAGTACTAAACTGCCATGCATCTGATTACCAGATGTTCATATTTTGAATATCACATTTCTGCAACAGCATCTCCAGAAACATATCCTACTTACACACTGGGTGTAGAGGCACCCTATGAATATTTTATAATTCTGCTCATGGAAGATTCTCTTAAAGTGTCTTTTATAGCTTCGTTTCATGATGAATCATGATTTTCCCATTGTTGAGCAAGTTTTTTTTAACCATTATCATTGGTTCTACTAGTTCTAAGCCTCAGCTGTCATTGCTGTAGCATAAATAATTATATACTCCTTTTCTTCTTGTAAGAGTATCTTTAAAAAAAAAAAAAATAGACTGTATTGTCACCGTTTTGGTCAGGATCTGAACTTTCTGAAGTACAGTGGGAATTTCCATAACCGACTGAACCAGTGAGTCCTTTAATTCAGTGTCATAACTTTAAAACCACGTCATGTCAGATACTTGACTGAGAGTGAAGAGTTGTTCAAAGGGAAAGTTGGGGGGTTTTGGGTGGTTTCTCTTAAACACCTTTGCACTAGACCATGTCACCCAAGATTCTGTCCAATCTGGCCTTACATACTGCCAGAGATGGAGCATTTATCACTTTTTTGGGCAATCTCTTCCAGTGCCTCACCACCTTCACAGTAAAGAACTTCTTCCTTATATCTAACCTGAACTTCCTCTGTTTAAGTTTAAATCCATTACACTGTGTCCTATCGCTACACTCCCTGATGAAGGTTATCTCTGATCAGGATGCTATATTTTTCAAAACAGGTTAAAATATGGAACCAGATAATCAAAGTCATATTATCATAGGAAAGTGCATTCTTTTTCATATTTTTCCTCAGTAATCAGCAGAAAGGAAAAATAAATCATCTCATCAGAATTAACGCATAAGATACAGCATATAAAAATTGGATTCTTGGAATGAAGTATAATCACATTTTTCCTGATACGATTATCAGAAGTGATTATCTAGTGATTATCTAGTGTTCTGTTCATACTTTCATTTCTTCATCCTAGCCTACTCTGTTATTTGCCATCATTCAGGAGGACAGGTAATGGCATAGAACAGGAGGATGAACCTGATGGTCAGCTCATCCATAAACTCAATTGCAAACTCAGCATCAGAAAAGTTCTCTTCAGTAATTTTTTTTTTTCCAATTACAGTATAGATGTGGAAACGTATGATTTTGCAAGAATAAAAGATTGTAATGGAAAAAGAAGAAGTGCTTGCCTTTTTCCTACCATGCTGTAAGGCTAATATTCAGGTTTTGCACATACCTTAGTGTTAGGTATATGTTGATGAAAATGATGCAAATTTTGTAATATTTCATATAAATTTTTATATTTCGTTTCTCTATAAAAGAAGAATAGCTATAGTTATATGACCACTAATACCAGTGAGGAATCCATTAGCTAGTATTTTGGTATTGTGCATTCAGCATTTTGTAGGAGATTTTAAAGTTAGTGAAGTTAAAGGGACACTCATGTTGTCTAATGCAAACACGCCTCTTGGATGACGTGTTCTAGGCTTACCTTCTTTCTCAGTCTTTTTGATACACTTGTAAATCTCAGAGGCTTGAGTGTGTGTGTTACTGTCAAGAAATTTCTAGAGAATGCTTGAAAACATTGTGAGAAATATGCTTAATTTCACCACTAAGAAATAACACCAAAGCCTGAAATCTTATATAACATGCTTATTTTCCACCTCATTTGCATATGTAATTATAAATGTACAGGAATGGTGAAATTATCTACTGAAATAAATGCTTAAAAGGAAACCTCACTGAACGCAATAATTCTTAGCATCTGATTTAATTATTTTATTTTTTTTTGTAGAGCAAGTTTTCACAACCACAGGATCTTATTCCTGTTTGGTAAAATTTTTCTTCTAGCTATACTTTGTTTATTTTCCCAGGTGCACTACTTTGCATTTATCTCTGCTAAATTTCATCCACTGCAACAGTTTGCTGTCAAACCATCCTTCCACAAATCAGGGTAATTCATGACAGTGAAGGCTATCTGAAGCATGTGCCAGGAAAGTTCATGAGAGTACAATTGTCTGGGAGACAAGTAGAATTCAGAGACAGCCTCCCTCTGTTGCAGGTTTTCCATCTCTGGCAATGGGCAGTCATACACGTCTTTTTTCATCTGGAGCAGTAGCTCTTGAAATGACATAAGTAACAAGGGAATGCAGATTGGTGGCCTGAGTTTTTTGCATTTTTTTTCATTTTGCTATTTAAAAAAAAAAAAAGTTAAATGAAAAGTACTATTTGCAGCATTTCCTATTAATTTATAGCAGTTCTTCTCCAGGATAATAAATATAAATTATTTACTTCAGAGGATTGGGAGGATTACTCAGTTAATGTTTAAAAAGCACTTTGAAGATAAAAAGCACTATTGAGTTGCCTAAGACTTACTGAATAGTTAATTATCTAAAGGTCCTATTCTCCCCCCTACAGGTTATTTCTACGTAGGGGAGAATAAACCCTGAGCTTCATATCATGACTTTCAAAGCCAGGCTTTTTAAATATTATTGGTTTTAAAAAATATGCTTGTTTAGTGGCATGAATCTGACTCCTTTGAAGTCAATGGCAAAAGTCCAACAGATTCCACTGAAGCCTCATGTAGCTGTTCAGAATAAACAAGTTGAAACAGTGGTTAAAGCCCCTACCCACATTATTTAAATTTTGTCTATGTGTATATATATTTATATGTGTATGTATGTGCATATACATACATGTATACACTTGTGCACATACATATATATGTACACATGCACAAATGGTTGTTTGCAAATGAGTAAGATACAGTTTTTAATTTGGGACTTTAGGTGTATGAAACTTATTCCTTCATGAAGAATCACTTCTAGAGAGACACACTGACCTTGCTGAGAACTTCCACAGGCAAAATGGATCCCATTACAAGATCTGAACACAACATATGAATTATCTCAGCAGCAGTGGGGAAAAAAACCCCTCTTGTAAAGGCTCCACCTGGCTTCTGTACTCCAGCTGCCTTACAGCTAAGACATATCTCATATGAAGAAATGGACAAAAAGAAAAGAGTTTCTGAATCCAGAATTTAGAGTCAGAACAGAACAGAATCACTTAAGGTAATTACCAGTCCCTCCTTCAGTATCTTATCTGTTATAAACATTCTAAGCGATCAGTGTGAGGTAAAAGTTACTCTTTGCTGAAGACAGGAATCTCCCTTTGGACTAAATAGTTTTGGAAATTCTGTTGCACGCATGTCCGATCTTTACGTAGAAAACATCAGTCCTCTGAACTCCAATATATATACTTAATTTAGCAAACATGAAATACCTCTTGATTCTGGTATGACTGATTAGGAGTCAGATGTTAAGTATTTATTAATAATAGCATAATTATGGCTCAAATTCATCAATATATACCATTTCAAAAGAAGTCATGAGTTTAACTGAAGTTCATAATTGATTCCTCCCTAAGAGCAGTATCTCAACCTGAACTCATCTAAATTTGACCTTTTAATGTGCTACAGCAGCATACTATCTTATGCTTTTAGCTGTGTTGGCTCTTAAATCAGGGTCTAGATGTAAAAGGTCACGCTGAATTCTTGAGTTACATTTTTAACAGGAACAATTCTGAAGTTTTTTCATGATTAACACCAAGAACATTCAGGGATCATAAGAGGAAAAAGTGAAGGAGCGAGGAAGGATTTAATTAAGAAAATTGGTTTCTGTATGCAGTAAGCAAGTTTGCAAGCATACACTAATTTGATGACAGGAAGCACAGCTAAAGAAGGGATAATTAAAGCACAATACTATGAAATAAAATATCAGTTGATCTTTCTAGTAAGAATGTAAATCTTGAGTTAAAAAATTAATGTTTGGCCCATGTGTGTCAGAAATTTCCAAAATATAGAAGTTAATTATAAGTTTATGGTTTTATGCTTCTAAAATATTCGTCTCCCACAGGATATCATGAAATATGTGTGTGTTTACAGGAAATTGTGGAAATAGTGACTCATCTTTTCAATAATTTACACAGGATAATTTCTTGAAAAGCAAGATCAGCAGGGGCTTTTTTTCCTGATTGAACAGGATTTGGTTAGTTGCCTCTGGATACTCTCAAAACAAGGAGAATTTTCAAAGTAGGATCTAAGTAATATTTGCTCTTTGCCAATACGGTCTTACTACTGGTTCCTTCAGCCCTCTAAACCATAGCCTCAGATCTGTTCCTAGGATTTTTTTTAAACTTCATTTCTGACTGATATATTTTCCAAACACTGTTTGGAAACATCACAAAATGCTTACAATACATAGAAATCACTCAGGTTACTCCAGCTCTTCTTGGAGTGTTTGTATCTACTAGCTGTAGCCATGGTGTTTTTCTTACATGTGATTTGAAAGATTGAAGGCAAGTGATGGCCAGTGCTTCTGAAGAGTGATTGAAACTGAAATTATATGTTCTATCCTCAAGTACTGCAAAAAGAAATGGAATTATGTCACTGAGGAAAATGGAGCACTAAACATTGTGATACTGTTAATTTCAATTTAAGTGGAGTGAGCACCAATAGCCTCTTTCAGAAGAAGCTTTTCACACACATACATACAATTGACTGAATCTCACCTCAATTACCAGCCCACTGAAAAGCCCAGTGGCATGTGACTCTCCCTCTGACCAGTCTGTGTCAAGCACTTGGGCAGAGGCATAGCACCAATGCATAGCAGTTGTAGTTGAAGCACTCTGCTTCTACATTGAGTCATCTGTCCATATAACAATGTTCTGCCCCAACCCCAGCATCTACTGCCAAGTGTCTTTCTACCCAGGTGTTGACAGAAGCTCTTTCCAGTCATTTCAGTTACCATTCTCCTGTCAGTTGTTGATCCATAACCCATACCAAGGCTCATTACACTCAAATCCTCTGTGTGTGTCAGCTATGGCCTGTTATACCCAGGCCTTGTCTTCAGTGTCCTCATGGCCATGGAGTGTTAATACTCGGTCAGTAAGCATTTGTTCAAGGCAAACCCACGATATTACCATGTCAAATTAATTTTATTTTCTATATTCCTTCACTCAAAATAAGTATTTACTCCTGTCAGATGGTAATTTATGAAACTTTGAGATGGGTTTCTAGATCAGCTTTCTGCATCCCAAATACTGGAGCTCCTTGTGGGCAGTCTAGTCCATAATGTAAGTTACAAGACTTGGGTTCCTCCAGTTAACAGCTGAATGCCATAACTCCAAGGGGAACAGGAATAATGTAAAAGCAACATAGATGCCATTTTTCCTTGGTTGCAACCCCTATTGCAGAAGCTGAGCATATTGTTGCCACAACAGTTAAAACGTATCTGCAGGGTATTGTTATAATGATGTCAGAAATATAATGAACTCTTTCAAGTATTTCTTATAGACAGCCCTGTAGAACCTAACAATATTTTCATAATGAAGAAAGTTCAGCTTTGTTATTAAAAAAATAGAGCAGGTTCTTGCAAAAACTCAAATTAACATGATGTCCAGCATAACAAATATGCTAAATGAGCAGTGACAGGATACAGAAAATGTCCTACAAGTCTGCTTCATTAATCTTCTAAGAGAGTGAGAATCTGCTAAACCACTGGAATTTTCTTTGGGGATTTTCTAATTTAAAGCTTACTGTAGTCTTCATTTCATTCTGAGCCTGCAAAATAGAAGCTAATGATATTTGACTTTACAGACAAGAGGATGAAATAAATAATATTAGTACTCATCAATTACAAAAGAAAAACCAGTAAGCACACATTTTGAAAGCATGTATGTTAAAATTATGCTTCTGAACTGCAGAAATATTTTAAATTCTTGCAGTGACCTGTATGACCTTCCCATCAATATGCCCCACATGAGTAATGTACCCACCGCAAACTAATGCCATTAAAAATCGTAATAATTGTCTGACATGCACATGCAACATTACACTGGGGATCAATTTGGCCCAGAGCATTCCATTAAAACACAAAGTGAGTTTCAAAATGTATATGTTAAAATGAAACATCAGCTATAATGAAAAAGGAAACAGAACAGAGTGGGCTTTAGGTATTAGTATGCATTTTCCTTTAGAGAACATTTTGCCACTCTTGTACTATACATAATGCCATTCCATATTCGATGTACAATCAATCCACATTTTATTTTGCTTTTAAAATTATCCTATGAAAAGTACAAGGCAATCAATGTACTGTGCTCTAGAGAGATGGTGGTATTATTTGAATTGCTATTGCTATTTAATATTTAGTTTTCAATAAAGCCTTGATTGTGATCCATTATATTAGCTACCATACAAGTACCTAAGAAAATGTGGCCCCTAATCTAAAGTTCAGCATATCTATTTGAATTACAAAGCTTTGGTAAGCTTAGAAAAAGACAGGTAAAACACAGTAGAGAGGACTGGTTATTTGTTCTTCATATGTTACCCCTGAACTTGCAGAGATTTATATCATTCCACCATCTTGGCATTCTTGTATCAGTTCATATAGCAGGATACCTAAGAAATCACACTATTGGAATTAATGGGATTTGAAGCGATTGTAAAGACCTTTGAGCCTACACAAGATTCTTGAACTTTACATAGCTTAAAAAGGTCGTCCTCATAATATCCTGGAGAGTTCAGCCCCTTAATTTAGCAGCGAGGAATTTAGTCACAGCTAGATGACAACTGAAAAACTACTAGTGGGTATGTTTGCCTTTTACCAAGCACAGAATCTGCCCCCATATATGTCCTTGACATGAAAAATATATTCCAAAGTGTACAAGAGGCAAAGCAAGAGCATACGCAGGGACTGTGAGAATGAAGACCTTGGGCCCACTGTAGGAGAGGATCTGGTTTGAGACCATCTTAAGAACCTGA
>JANHGB010031019.1:0-24202 GCA_026283785.1 Coracopsis vasa
GAAATTCTTTCCTGTTAGGGTGGTGAGGCACTGGAATGGGTTGCCCAGGGAAGTTGTGGATGCTCCATCCCTGGCGGAGTTCCAGGCCAGGTTGGACAGAGCCTTGGGTGGCATGGTTTAGTGGGAGGTGTCCCTGCCCATGGCACGGGGGTTGGAACTAGATGATCTTAAGGTCCTTTCCAACCCTAACCATTCTATGATTCTATAATAACAACTCCTTCTTAATAACAATAGCTAAAATCTCCAAGTTACTGAAACCCTTCTAATGCATTGCAATGACACTATTTTAAATAATAGTAATTCCTGTCTGTTCATGGGGAGGAAATATGTTGTAATAAATCCAGCCTGTGAAAGCAAATTAGAATGGCTGAAAAGAGAACTCAGAGCAGTTACAAACACACAATATTTGTAATTTTGCAATAATTCCCCTGGTATCTTCTTTCAGCAACTAGGAAAAAAAATTCTGCTTTATTTTACTGCAGTAAGTAGAAAAGATAGAGTAAAAAGAAATAGAAGGTAGAGAGAATAAGCACTTCCCCAGTGTTTATCTTTCAAAGGAGTCTAGATTAGTCCAAACCCAGATAAATTATATGCTGTCTACACTGGTTGGAATAAACAAACTGGAAAAATAAAACACTGTCATTGTGAGATTAAGGGAGAAAAAGTGAAAAGCTAAGAGGTTGTAAGCATTTACGAAAGACAGTCATAGAAAAAGGTATCCTAAAAATGGTACCTGGACTGCATTTGTTCTTCATTTCTGGAACTCTGGGTTCGAACATCTCACCGTTTTGTTAGGCCCTCTGTGGGATACACTGCTGTTCTTTGCATGAACAAGAATTGGCTCTTGGGAGAGGGAGAATCCTTTCACAAAACTGAGTGAGCTAGAAGTCACCTTATGTAATTAGACAGCCTCATAGGTGGGAGCCTTTTGAACTCACCAATTAGAGATGAAATATTGCCTTCTAATTTTGCCTAGCTTAATACCTTAATACATAAATAGCAACAGCCTCAGGATTTAAAGAGATTGCATATAAACTTGGTTCTGAAATCTTTAAACACTGTTTACCATGCCCAAGTTAAAAAAGAAGCCTGAAGCTAAGGTGGGATACAGTTTTATGAAGCAGAAATTTTGTTGATAGTGTAGCATAAGAAAATTTTATCAAAAAGATTCATTAGCTTCAACTCTGAACTCAGTAAAAAGAAGAAAATCAGAGATCACTGGAGTGATCACAGTGGATTGATATATATGCAATTTAAGTACCTTTAATTGCCAATAATCAGTATTCTGTGTGGGTGTGGGCTAAGGGAGGAGCGTTAAGTAGAACAATCTATCTTCTTGACATTTAATTATGCAGAAAGATACATGTTTCACTCAGAACCTTCTTGGTTGAAATACCTTTATACCTGCAAGCTCCTTAAAACTGTAAATGTATTTGATCATTGGCATTATGATGCAGGGTGTTTGACGAGGCTGTGGGAGAACTGACTTCTGTTCTCAAATCTCTGCTCTCTTATTTGGTCAAAACATTTCAACTCTCCAGGCTTCTGTTCCTCCTCACGCAAACCAACTATCATTCACTTTGTTTTCCTTGCAAAGGGCAAACTGCATTTAGTGCTCCTGTACTTTGCAAAGTGAGGCAGTTTCTTGGGCAGTGACTTCAGTCAATGCAAGATCTGACATTTTGAAAAGAGATGGGCAATGGGAAAGTTTTTTGGTATGTGCAGGCTCTAGCTTCTGCTTATTTTTATGTGATAAAGCTCCACCCAAGATTAGAGCCTGGTGCATACAAACACAGAGGCAGTCTGCACTAAGATTTCATGTGATAGTTAAAGGGTGGAAGAAAGTAAGTGTAACATTTCCATTTGATACATAGGAGCTGAGGCACAGAGATACAATTTTTGCTCGAAGTTATACAGGAAGTCTGTGGGAAAGTGAAGAACTGAAGAGAGATCAGTCATAACCACAAATCAGGCCTTCCTCTAAGTGCTCTTGGCTTTGTCTTGCTGGTCATGTGAGCTGAACTAGGTCCCTCAATATTGCTTGTAGTGCTCTCTACTTCTGTGGTCCTTGGTGAGCCTGTGTTTCTTCAGAAACCTACGAGTACAGCCTACAAATGATAGATAACAGTGACATCTGTGGCAAATGCTGCATTTTAATGAATAGAACGAGATCAAAATTCAAGCATAACTTCTTATTGAAAATTGTGGGGAATTCTATCTGGAGTTTTATTATATGATCTGGCCTTTCTATTTTTAACTTGTCTTAAATAGATTGTATGGCAGTCTTTGAAATTATCACAGAATTGTCATATCCATTCCTACTAGAAAATGAAGATACTTCCTTAAAAATGGTCTCCATAAAATCTGTAAAAGCCAGTAGACAATGACTTCCGTAATGCATGTGGATTAGAAGTCAGTGACTGTGCTGATGTCCTTGGCCTCAGTCCAGAATTAATGAGCAATATGGGGCAGACCATAACTAAGTGTCACCTGAAGCTTTAATTTTTTATGTGTCACTTTTTTATGAGTACATCTGGTAAGTGTTGCTGTTTTGCCATCAAAAGAAAAGACTTTAAAATACTTCTTGGTTTCTTTTGGGATATTTAAACCAGCACCGGCACCAGTTCATTCCTACACCCCTGCCAATGCTGAGCCTGCAAGTCGCCCTCCCTGGGTAACAGATGACTCCTTTTCCCAGAAATTTGCACCTGGAAAAACCACCACCACTGTCACAAAGCACATCCTACCAAGGGGTGCTCCAGTACCATCTCCTGCCTCAACTTCTGCTTACCCATCTCCAGTTTCAACTTCTTCCGAAGCTCCTGCCCGAGGAACAGTTCAGAGGGCTGAGCGTTTTCCAGCCAGCAGCCGAACTCCTCTCTGTGGGCACTGTAACAGTATAATTCGGTAAGGTCATGAGGTTTTGAAAGGAGATGAAGCAGAAAAAAAAAATATCAGAGACACTGGTTATTGTATATTAATATACAGTACCAGAGCCGAAGACTCAGTTAGACTAGGGATGTCTGTTTTCTGCTTCATTAATTTAACATTTCCAGAGCTCATTTTGCTATTCTGTGGTTCACTTTTTATCACTGCAAAGTTATACATGCTAATTGTTTGTTTCTTGGATGCTGTGGCAGATTGCTGTTTGTTTTTTAAACAAGTTTCTGGTCCTAAGGTACCCCTTGAAGGAAGTACATATAGCTTCATTGGGAGAGTTTGGGGGCTGAGGGGAGGATAATGGAGAGAAAGGGAAGAAGACATCATTTTGGAACAGCAGTCAAATGTAATTGTTGCTTTTGTGTCTGGAGAAAGATAATGCCTACGCTCTATTACCAGTGATTCATAGAATGCCTCTCCCTTCTCCTTTCCCAGTTCATTCTGCTGGACCAGTGCCCATTGTTACCCTGCGGACTGCTAACCAACTTTAAGTAATCCGTGTATAATGACAGTCTCCCCCCACTAAAAGGAGCTAGTTTGATGGTGTGGAACTGCTGATTATTGCCCTTTATATATTCTGAAATTGAAAGATTCCAGTAATAATCACTATCTAAATACAATCAAGAGTAAATCACCAAAATGAATTTAATGTGTCTTCAGTATAATGAAACGGCAAGCTGTCATCTGATAGTCTGACATTAGTTGAATATGCCACATGCAGTGCTCTCTCAGATGAAAAGAAGGAAGGAGACTTGAGGAACTATTGTGAGATGTGGGTGTTTTTGTTTGGAAATTTGCCTGCTTTTTCATGCTTTCAAATAGTAGCATTATCTTCTGTGTTACAACCCTTGGCCTTTTCCTGTTGTCTTTGCAGTTCTTTACATAGGCCACTTACAGCTATGCAGATAGAAAAATGATGATTTTTCCCATAGTTGTCTGTTAAATCCAATAGAAATGACTAAACAATAATGGAAGATTTTAACCAACTGGCAAAGTGCGTGAGTAATGATCTTGAAAAAGACCATTTCTGTTCAGGCTTCTGGATCTTATTTTAATATGCACCTTCATGGTTTAAGTAGAATGCTTGTTATACATGTATGTGATGTCTAACAAAGTGGGTTTGTAATCAGGGTCATTCAATGTTTTTTTATCTATTAAGGTAATTACAATTGTTTACAGGGGTCCTTTCCTGGTAGCCATGGGTCGCTCTTGGCATCCAGAAGAATTCAATTGTGCTTACTGCAAGACATCCTTGGCTGATATGTGCTTTGTGGAAGAGCAGAATAGTGTGTACTGTGAGCGCTGTTATGAACAGTTCTTTGCACCAACCTGTGCCAGATGCCACACTAAGATCATGGGGGTAAGAGAACAAGCTTAACTCTTTCTCCAACTGCATCATTCATAGAAATAATGAAGTAGTATAGACTGTAAGTAGTGAATGTAGATATTTGATTATTTCCCCCATTTAATAATAATTTCTGAGCCTTTTGATTATTTCAGAATGAAAACCATATTATTTTATAGTAATTTTTATCTGTCCAAAATTTTGGATATTTCTGTACCGTATTCAACTCTTAGACAGAATATGTAATCCAGCTACCATCTCACTGAGTGTAAAATAAGTAACACTTCCTGGATAGTTCTTTGCTATCTGATACATACTGTTACTTTTTTTTCTATCTTTTCCTTATATTTATAGTAAGAGACTTGAACTGGGTGGTTTTTTTTTTCTTACACAGGACTTAGTCTAAATTTCAATGGAGAAGTCAGTGATCTTAGGAGGAGGCCCATTGCTCTTGCTGCACCTCACTGGTAGCTAGCAACACAGCTGCTGAGAGGAATTCTGCTGACTTCTTACAATTAAGAAAATACAGAATAAATGTAAAGATCTGAATTCCAGAAAGGCAAAACTAGGTGCCAATTTTGTCTTAATGTACCATGCTTAGGTACAAGTAAATTTGCTATACATATACCTTAGATGGTGATGAGGTTGGAATACCATAAAATGATTTTAGCAGTGTAGTTATGCCTGCAGTTATAAAGAATATATGACATGATTCTCCTAAACAAGGAAGCAAGTAGTACCACAGTGGTTTTTCACTGTTTAGCTGTCACCTTTTGACATCTGTCTAAATGTTAGCATTGACAGACTAGATGCTTTTCTCTGCAATTGCCAAGTAGGCATGGCAGCATCAGACATCTATGGTGAAGCTTTGGCTCCAACCAACTCTTGTTTGCTGCTGCAGCAGTAATTTTACTGCAGAGTACTGACTTAACTTACCTAATTAATGCTGGCACAAATCAGTTCCCCGTTATGGATTTTCATCAGGAAAATAGCAAAGATGCCAGCTGACTCTATTTATAGCTATACCATTTCTCAATCTGTTTTTTGCTTCTTAGCTCAGTGAGGTTCATAAATGGATCCAAACCTATTTATCAGGGATAGTTGTTTGCAAACAGTAACAGAAGTTAATGAATCTCAAATGGTGGTCTAATGAGGTATATGGCAAACATAAATTAGACTATTTTGTCTGTTCACTCAATGGAAGAAGGCTTCAATCCCTTTTGTCATAGCCAATGGAGATTAAAAATAGTCTTTAGAAGAGAATAAGAGTCTAGGTGTATAGCTGGAAGCAATGTAAAATAGGATCTAGATTCTCAGCTGGTGTAAATCTATGCTGTTTCACTAAAGTTACTGAAGTTAAATTAATTTGCACCTGTTATGCAGCCCTCTGAAACCTGGACTGTTTGGCAGAGATATATTGTCGAACAACATATTGGATACAAGTAAGATTGACAAGTTAGCAGAGCTCAGTACAGGAGGTTTTGGACTTGGAGGGCTTCTGTGTGACAAGATAGTAAGGAAGTAGTAATAGACATTGATCTATACTGGATAAAAGAAAGAAGCTGATAAAAATCTGGATACTTAGTTGAAGAGAACATCAGTTGCACAGAATTTGTTTTCCTGTGCTGAGCACGTGGCCTAGGAACAGACAACACAGACTCATTTCCACTGATCACATACATTAAAATCTAAGAACCTAGTTTTCAGATTTTTTTGCAGATTTTCACATTAGTTTGTGCAGCATTCTTCTGAGCAGCTTAAAGAAATTAGTACATAAGTTACTTTGAAACATCAGAATTAAAATATTATCACCTCCATGCATTTCTTGGTCTCAGAAAGACAATTACACTTTAAAACTTATTTAACAAATCATACTCTTGCATTGAAGAGTTCATACTAGTCATGTCAAAACAAAGGAGAAAAATAATCAGAATCTTTGTGCAGAATCTCTCCTGCAAGAATGACTGGGCATGCTGATACAAACAGCTGGATGAACTATGTTGTTTCATTTTGGCAAATATGTTGTTCCAGGAAGTTTGCAGTCTATTTCCTCTTTCTCTTCAAAGGAGCCCAATTTCTGTCATACTTCTTTCTTTTGGGAGGGGGAGGGGGGCGGAGAATTGGGAAAAATTTAGAGCATCTCTGCACTCTGTTTGTTCTCCAGTAGGTAGTTACAGGACATGCTATTCCACTGGAGATTTCTGTTTGTTTGTTTGCTTTACAGGAAGTGATGCATGCCCTAAAACAGACTTGGCACACAAGTTGCTTTGTCTGCGCAGCTTGTAAGATGCCGTTTGGGAATAGCCTCTTTCACATGGAGGATGGGGAACCTTACTGTGAGAAAGGTATGGCAAACTGGACAGTTCTGCTCAGTAATAATGTGCTTCATGTTTTATGGAAGCAACATAAGAATAAAGCAGCTGAACAAAATAAAATCAGTTACCCATCCAGCATGGATTTTGTTTCCACTCTCCACGTATACAAGTGTTTCCCTTGTGTTCTCCACTTTACATGATAGACTGGCAGAGCGCTGGTCTTTTGCCTCTATGTCCCAGAATACTTACCTCATTTCTACCCCTCACATATTATGATACTTACCTTCCACTGCTTTCCCTGCACTTTTCCCCCTCTCCCCCTCCCTTTCCTGGTAGATTCTGCTCACCAGAAATCTACATGTGATCGGGTGAAACATTCTTCTTTTAGGATTCTGGTAGCACTTCTAGACAGTATGTGTGGGTTGCTGCCCACATTCTACTAAAGTTGCTTGAATTATGACCTCTGGTACTGCTACCTCACCCTAAAACTGATCAACCAACATATATGAAAAGATAGCTCTGTTAGATGTGCAACACATAGTAGTGCAGATTTTGTTTTCTGAGTGTTGCAACAAATGAACTGCTTCTTGCCAACTAAGAAAGGAAGAGCCTTCCAAACTATGGAAAGGGTAATATAGTTCAGTAAATGGCACTTGTCATGCAAATGAGTTGCATAACATGGTCAGGAAGCAGGTTAAGGTTTAAGTGATATTCCCGTTGTTAGCCCTGTGTTGTCTATCTAATGAGCTTCTGGCCTCTTCCTCTCTGGAGATTCCTTCCTTATGGTTGTGCAAATCAAATTTTACAAATTAGAGTAATTCTTAGTGAAGAATGAAAACCATACAGCATGACTCACTTGGCACCTACTCATTAGAATCGGAGGGTTTGCCATAACCTCTAGTGACTCATGAATTCCATATACCTTTTGAATTTCTGCTAATCTTTTTCAATGTCAAATCTTTCAAACTGCACTTGATGTTCAAAGTAAAGATACATTAACCAGCCAGTATGGGGTTCCCACAATATTCTCTCTCATTGCAGAGAGAACATAAATCCAGTCATAGAAACTTAAATTATGCTTCTATACCACTCTTAAGGTAACACTCACTGGCCATTAAATTGTGTTTTGTATGACCATATTTGCCCTTGTTAATAGCTTCCACATATATTAATTTAAAACTGAGAGAAACATAACTTTGTATTTCATTATTTTTTTGTTTCCAGTGCTTGTGATGACAGCTGTCATACTGATGTGGGGTTTTGCACTGAGTTAGTATTTAAGTAATAAAAGAAAAG
Organism: Coracopsis vasa; assembly: GCA_026283785.1. Classification (NCBI taxonomy): domain Eukaryota; kingdom Metazoa; phylum Chordata; class Aves; order Psittaciformes; family Psittacidae; genus Coracopsis; species Coracopsis vasa. The sequence goes on from JANHGB010031019.1 coordinate 7,897, forward strand.
AAACAGATTTCAGTGTGTTTCAGTGAATGTAGGAAGAAACTGAGCAAAAACAAGAAAAAAATAATCCTCTGGAAACTTTCTATTTCTCTTGAATTTAATACAATTATGTTAAGAGTTTGTTCTAAGTTTGCTTTTTGTTTTATTTTAGATTATATTGCTTTGTTCAGCACAAAATGCCATGGCTGTGATTTTCCTGTTGAAGCTGGAGATAAATTCATCGAAGCACTTGGACACACTTGGCATGATACCTGCTTCATTTGTGCTGTAGGTTCTATACCAAATACTGTCTCATTTCTTTATACTCATAAATTGTGAAGTAATATCAAAAGACCTGAAAGCAAGAATGACTAACATATGCCTAAGAATGCAGAGGGATTGAATTTCATTTTTTACTTGCAGATGGAGGATAGGAATAATTTCTCCTCCATAAACTTTTACTAGAATTATTATATTTTACCATAACAACCGAGTGCTTTCTAATAAATCATCCAGCTTTAGAGACTACATACAGTAATACATACCAGTATTGCTGTTACTCTTTCCAATGTTTACCAAATAAAGATAAAGCAGGATTTAAAATAAATTAACACCATACCCAACAGTATAGCCACAATGTTACTTACAAAGCAGTGCAGTTCGTATTTCCATGCAAAATGCTTGTTGAAACTTGCAAAAAGAAGTCTGCTTAGTGAGAATGAATAGTAATTAGCATAGAAGTTGGTCAAACTCATCAATCTGTGGTGTATGTACAGCTATGTAGTGTGGCCGAATTCCCACACTCTGCACACAAAATAGTAAAATCCATATGATAAACAGTACTCTTCATATGGGTCTAACACAGCTGTGCTACTCTGCAATGTATTATTCCTAAGGTAATAATATCTAGAGCCTCTAATTAACTAAAAATAGTATGTTGGCCACACCAGAAATGACAGTAATAATTTCTAATGTTGGTTAACTTTAAAATTTAGGTTCAAGAGTAGAAAGTATAAAAATGTTTATAAATATCTAAAGCTAAACTAGCTACTGGTCTCTTAAGGTACATGGAAGTGAGTGACAGAAAGAATTCCTGTGAAAATTGAAGTCTTTTTGAAACTCTAACGTAGAAAGGAATACTAAGACAGTGAGTTTCCTTCCCAAATTAACAGCTATTAGTCACTTATAAGAGATGCTTTCTCTGAGTATTTCATGTTCTTTTTTGTTAGTTCATTTAACTGCATTCTTATGTATTTATTTAAATTGGCAACCCAATTTTCTGTGGAGGCGATAGTTTTGTTAATGCAGTTCTCACAGCATTATTTTGTTAGGCACTAACTTAATTTCTTTCAGTAGGTTAAGTCAAATGCAAATAGACACATAACCCTTAATTTCTAGCATGCTATCCCCATATCTTTTCACATGATTTTCCTTCCACTTGCAGAAGCACATCACTGATGTCACTCACTGGTCTTAAGCCTGCCATAAGCATTATGCACAACATTTATTCTTATTCCTAGTTTCTGGTGTATGGACTTTCTTAAGTGGGTCTAGTCAACTCTGACCTTGCAAGTGGTGTTGCACTACCCTGTGTAGATACCTATACAATTCAAAGGCTGTTTAAGCTTATCTAAACCTGGGCTGCCCTGCCTGGGCCATGCATTCTCAAGTGCTTTGTTATGTCAACACCAGCACTTCAGCAGCCAGGCAGGGAACTCTATGGGTTGAAGAATAACCTGGTAAGAATAAGTAATTAGTTTTCAGTGATACCGGACTTCCAAATGACTTGCTCCTTGATCACATAAGCACCCATACCAAGACAAAGTAATAATAGGAATGAGTATCTAAGGGTACCATGGAAGGATGGTACCTCTGGGACCGTGGCACCTAACCAGAGCTTTTGAAAAATCATCCATGAAAAGATAAGAAGCTAGGTCTTAGATGAGCTAGCTGCATGTGCTTGAGTGTTCCACTCTCCTTTGACAGTCTGCACAAACACTACTGGGACATGCTGGAGCTGCTGAGGGGATTGTGTGCCCTTTTTTAATAGAAGCTAGTGAATTTAGTGGTTAGTGATGGCAAGAAAGTAGAGAGAGGAGAAGAAGAGCAGATGCAAACCAGAGCCTAACCTCAACATGGAGTAGGAAAACTACCAAGGCATGCACTTGGACACTTGGATCCTGGAAATCAGATGCGCTTCTGCCAAAGAAATGTGTAGGCAGAAGAGAAATACAGTTGTAATAATCATGTCTTTCTCCCTCTCTCTCTTTTTTCTTCTTCTTTTTTTTTTTTTTATAATTCCTGATTGTATTTATTATTAATTCTAGGTATGCCATGTGAATTTGGAAGGTCAGCCATTCTACTCCAAGAAGGATAAGCCACTGTGCAAGAAGCATGCCCATGCCATCAATGTTTAAATGAAGAGGAGTTGGTAGTCAGTAATGCTGAAAAAAAACAGATGGCTAACTGGGCAGTTATAAAGTTGATAACCATGGCTAGCATTTCTTTTGGTAAAATCTAGGAAGTTGATGCTTCTGAAGTTTAACTTTAACCTCTTTTGTAAAAGCAGGACATGCTTTTGGAAGGTTCCTACAGAAACCTACTGAATGAACAATCAAAAACATATGAACTAGAGCAACAGCTGGGGAAAAATAATGAAATTAACTAAAAACTGGAATATAAAAAGTAATATGCAAATACAATTTCAAATTAATTACCCACAGCAGTTTTAGACCACACACTAGTGTTTAAGAACAACTGGAAAAGACCTTTTGTAATAAGTCATTTTCTTTCATAACAAGAATGAGTAAGTGCCACATATACAATAATCTGTAGAAGCAAAGGCCATAGGTTTCCAATGGAAATAAATAGATTAGGGTTTCCTCTATGAAAAGTGAGTGCTATTCCATTATGTTGTGGTGCCACCTCATAGCATCAAACATTTTAGATTCTTTACAAATATGAATTCTGCCTTGAAATCCATATGTAGTTGGGAAGCCTAGGAGATAAACCATAACTTAGTTTGGAAATAAAGTGGAAACAGAATAATGCCTTCCATAGCCCAGTAAGACTGAGAAAAGCACGTTGGGTCCATCTTACTAGCACTTGGCTTATACATGCACAATAGATTAGTTCATTTTCAAATCTTCACGGAAAAGGACAACTGACTTTCTCCAAATTACTCCTACATTGAATGGAACAGAACTGGCTGGAAAGGCCAGCTTTTCATTCAAAACCAGTTTTCCTTTCCTGTTGCTTTGGTTTCTAATTCCCATTGATATCAGTGGGAAGTAGGAATCTATGTAGGGACGTTCACGTTGATGAACACAGAAGACATGCATCCATCTAGCACAGCTAGGAAGTGTGAGATAGCTCGCGAAGGTTCCCTACTGCATCCCATATAGTTAGGAAAAGGGCATCTTTTCTTTTTCTTTTTTTCCCTATAGTAAATTAATGTTGATTAAAAATTCCTAAGGGAGCATAATAGGCACACACTCGTCATCACTTTCACTAGTTTAAATGTGACACATCCTGAATTGTAGTAGTTATTTGCCACTGTAAAACAGTAGATAGGATCTGACAATGAGGATAACAATAAAATCATCTTTTCTAATACTTTAAGAACAACGTTGAAGTTGGTCGAACAGTTATTTAAAAAATTTTTTTTTTTTTGACTAAAGAGCAATACTTGTACTACTGATAATACTTTTGAATTTTGAATTCTAAATATCAATGACTTTTGTATTGGAGATAGCAGTCTAAGTTAAAATGGAAAGGCTGATCACTACTCAAGTTTTATTTATTTCTTTAAGTGAGAATTATGATGTGTGTATTGACAGCTTGCAGCATCTTGAATTCACTAATTTTGAATTAGTGTTTCTGAGCCTGAGGATGCATTCTATGGGCCACATTCTGGTGCCATCTACACCCTATTTTACTTTTTTTGCCTTTTCCCTCCTATGGGTAATCCCCATTTTAAGGAAATGGTTGAGTCTTTTCAGGGATGAAGAACTATCCAAAGCATAGGAGTGGAATAAAAGAAATTTGGAGCTCTAATATGAGAGTTATGTTAGTTGCAAGCAGTCTGCATCTTGGACAAAAATAACAACCTGAACTGCCTGTGGCAGTTTTGATTATGTATGACCTGTATTTATTCAGTGGGTATCTTGGTATCTTAGTTCTCACTGATCTTAGCAGTGATCAGATCTGAGTGCTACAGGGCTAGATTTTTGTGTGCATGAATTATTCTAAACCACTAGTACATTATACGCAAAGCCCTTTTTTTAATATAGCAAGCAAATTTTCTGTTTTCAGTTGGTGCTGGGCTGGTGTGAATATGGTTCCATTGATTACAAAATCCAAAGATCTAGCTCATAATATTCTCTAGAGGAGTAAATTGTAATCATGGAAGTATTTTTTTCACTCATATTTGACTTCGTTGAATACCTTTTCATAACAGTGAGAAAATTCCAGATCTCTTTTTAATTTTTGGATGTAATTCAACAAAATGCTGTTTATTATTCTCTGTTATGTAAGAAAATTCACATCAGCATTTTATATATTAAGACTGCATTGAAGATTTCTGTGTTACCCACTGACTTAGGACTAGTCTCTGACTATCAACATCAAACAGGGAGTCAGGCTCCTTCAGAGGACACAAAATGCCAAGACTTGTGATGCCTCAGGATGTCATGTGTGAAATTTCATTGATTTTAATCTGCATGTGTGTATATGTGTGTCTCACTCTCCACCTTCCCCCTCAAAGTCCTAAAAGCTCTTTCTTCACTGGTGGTGTAAAGGAAGAGATGACCAGAGATGGAGGTCTGCAGCTTAGGCAGGGGTACAGTCTGTGAGGAGATGGTGGTAGGCAGCACACCTGGGACTGTCTCTTCTTCATGTTCACACGGCAGCCCAGATTGCCAGCTGAAGTGGTCCAGGTCAGCCTGCGAGCTGCTGCAGTGGAGAGGGCTGTGGGAGACAATAATCTTAGTGTGGGCAGGGGAAGGGGGGCTTACATCAGAGATGGGAGAGCACCTGTGGCAGCCAGAATGTAGGGGCTCTGGGGGCCCCTGGTTGAGTGTGAAAAGATGACACATTGAGGAGACTGGAAGCCCTTAGTAAAGCTGATGTCAGAGGAGGGGGAATAGCTAGGTAAGGCCAGTTTCACTAAGCTGACATGTTAGTTGGGGTGGGGCAGAGGGGTTTAGAGGGTAGGTAATAGCCAGGGTGACTGACTGCAGTCAGGGAAAGGGCTTGAAGCAAGAAATAAGGGCACAAGTAGCTTGTAAGCTACTTGTAATCTTGTAAGTAAAGTAATCTTACAAGCTTACAGCCCAGAGAGATAAAACGAATACTTATAGAAGAGGTGAGCAAGGGAGATACAGGATCCAATCTAGTAAATTTGAAGTCAGTATGGCAGAAAGGTAAATGCAATGTCTGTAAGTGTAGCTGAGCTAGCTTGCAGAGTGGCAACAGTGAAAATGCAGCAGCTCTGACTTCAGTGGGAGCCGTACTAGCTTGAGAGAGTCCTGAAAATTTCCTTGGGCAGATAACCTGCATTGTAATACATGTCCTGACTCCAGCTGATGTCTGAGCAAGTGAGATTAAAGCTAGTTTACATATCACTATATGAGGTACACTGGTATCTCTGAATGAAGAACAGAGATACCCTGAGGATTATCATGTAATAAATTTCCTGTTTTGACTTGTGCTGCTTCATAATATGGTCCAAAAATAGGGAATCCACTTACCTGCCCTTGATATCTATTAAGATATAATTTTTGCACATACCTGAACCAGAAATTTGTGAAGAATAATGTAGTATTTTGACTTTCACAGGGGTAGAATACCACATAACTGCTGACACTCTTTTGCCACGTGTCACCTTTGTGATATGGAGGGGGAAAGATGCACAGATATACGTAATTCAGAATAGGGCCTTTCAACTATCACTGAATGTGCACTCTGTACAAAAATATGCAAGATGAATAATGTATACTTGTTTATGTTTTAGGTCTTGTAATAGATGCCAGGGACAAGTTCTAAGTTCCTCTAAATATTTCTTTTCATTCAAATTAAGGTCAGGTTTTACATAATAAAGATACTGTACCCCTGAATGACCAAATAAAAAGACCAGTCTTTTATCTAATTAAAAAGTGTTCAATAACTTTTCAGTCAAATGCTGCAAAAATGGTCTTAATGCTTTTTATTCTGTTCTTTTTGAGGAAGAGGGTAAATGAAATGTTTCCAAAGAAGACTGCTTTTATTACCTGGAAAAAAAACCCCACTCTTATTATTTTTTTTTAATTATTTTTTAGAAGTTAATTTTTACTACATTGGATTTACACATTACAGATTTCTAAAATCAATTCAAAACAAGGAAAAAATACTTTCTTTTGGTCCTTCAGTGGTCAGTACTTTTGGTGAAATGTTTTGTTAAAGATTATTTGTATTTATGTTTAATAATGTGAATGTCCATGGCACTGAATATACTCATTAGTGTCTAATGCTGGGCACCCTAATATTTATTTGTAGTACTTGTCTCCTGGTAGCAGATCTTAATTTCTTTAGTATTTATAAACATCAGAATTTGAAAATGAGTGGTTTCTTGCCTGCAGTGATCATATTAGAAGTCTAGGTTTTATAATATATTGACATGTTGACTTGATGCCACAAGTGCCCTTGCTTTTAGATGCATTTATTTTTCCTAAGTTCCTAGTTATTTCAGAAACAGAATGTAGTGTGGTTTATGAGGTGTGAGTAACTACCTTGCATGGATTACCTGTGCCAACACAGATAAAACAGTCTAGTAATAAAAGCAATGTGCAAATACAGTTAAAGCTTTATGATTTGGGCATATTTATTAATATGGCATGTGAACAGCTGGCAGCTTTCAGCCATGTAATACTGATAAGAAAGCATACACAAGCTTGTTCTCTCTACTTCGGACCTGAAAATAAAAAATAAAAGCACTGGTTTCAAATTTGTCGTGTATCAATCTTGAATGTTTTATTATCCATATAATACTGTTTTAAACAAATGCTGATGATCGGAGGGCTGGAGCACCTCTTCTGTGAAGGCAGGCTGAGAGAGGTGGGCTTGTTCAGCCTGGAGAAGGCTTTGGGGAGGCCTTAGAGCAGCTTCCAGTGCCTAAAGGGGGCCTACATGAAATCTGGAGAGGAACTTATTACAAGGGCATGTAGTGATAGGACAAGGGGGAATGGCTTTGATCTGAAAGAGTGTAGGTTTAGAATAGATACAAGGAAGAAGCTCTTCACTGTGAGGGTGGTGAGGCACTGGAACAGGTTGCCTGAAGTATTTGTGGCTGCCCCATCCCTGGCAGTGTTCAAGGCCAAGCTGGATGGGGCTCTGAGCAACCTGGTTTAGTGGAAGGTGTCCCTGCTCATGGCAGGGGGTTTGAACTGGATGATCTTTAAGGTTCCTTCCAACCCAAACCATTCTGTGATTATATGATGGTGTTAGTCTGCTTAATAAATGTAGTGTACTAACAGTACATGTTGTAACTTAGCAAGGCTTGTATAGTTGCAGACCTTATTGTGTCAACAAATACTGTTTATAATAACTCTATAAGGAATGGGTAAATTCTGTCTTAGGTTACATTGATGCGTCTGAGAACAAAGTTTGATTGCATAAGTTCAGGTGAGTGTTCTTCCATTTCTTAGCAGAAGTGACTTAAATAATACACAAAAAGCTTTAAACATCTTCACTGAGCTCTACTGCTGAGAAATACTTCCAAATGAAAGAATAGCTTTGTATAACTGTGTGGTTTATAAAAACAGCCATTTTGAGCATTCCTAATGCACACCCCTCCAGAATGCAGGATTTTTAAAGATACAAGTAATTATATTAAACCTAATTAAGAAGTTAGATGATAAATGGACAGTCTTGGCTTTAGATAGCATTACAAAGTACAGCATCAGGAATCACAACTTTGTGCACTTTGATTTTATTTTACAGCCCTAATTTCTGTTTACAATGTGCACAAGGAAAAACGCAATTCAAAAGAATGAACAGAACATGTGCAGTTTTCTGACAGTTTGCAATTGCTGGTTTTCAGATTGTCCGTTCTGACCTTTAACCTTTGCACAGGACAGTGATTCCTAAACTGTGCACTGTGATCCCCAGAGAGTTCAGCTGTTTGAAGTGGAAGCAATAGAGGCAAAAGCATAGCACTGTGCCAGCTAAAGGGTGCAGAAAGTGTATAGAGCAAAGTTCGTTAGAAAAGGACACGGTGCAATATAGTTTGACAAGAGTTGCATTAAGAGATTCTTAATAGAAGTGAGATTATGGTTTGCTCCAGAAAAAGTGGTGATTTCAAAACTATAGGCTTTGGCACTGTTTCCCTGTCCCGTCCCGTCCTGCCCCCCCCCCGTCATGAATCCTAAATTCAGCCAGTTTCTGTTGATTAAGAAAGGAAGGAATGTGTGAATAAGATTGCTGAAACCATTATTGAATACACAATGAAATGCTTTGTTCTCCCAGCCAAATCAGAGAGTTATGGATGAGATTCAGATTATATTCAGGCATAAATTCTATGCTGTATGCCTATAAAACATGCCTTGGATTGCTGTTAAAAATACAGTTCCTCCTCCTTTTAGGAAGATTACATCAAAAGAAAACAGTAACAAATGTGTTGTACTAATAAGGACTGTCAGACTGAGTCACAAGGCTTTTCTGTGTAATAAGGACAAGCGGCATGAAATTTTTTTGAAGGAAGCTAAACTTTTGAACAAAACATGCTTTTTCTTGAAAAGTTTCTAGATTTTAACTGTTAAGGGGATAATAAATTAGTATGCATCAGGTATCATTGATAAATCTGCCTCCACCTCAAAAGTACTTTATAATCTTACTACTTTAGAAATCAGATTATTTTCATTCATGACAAAGATGTTATGGAAATTTTTCTGCTTCCTCTTAGTTTTCCTATGTGTAGTGTTACTGAAAACAAGTTGAGGCCTTTCTGAAACTGAATTAATGATTTATTCTTCTTTTAATTAGAAGATCTAGATAAAAGTACATCTTTGAATTGAATAAATTTGATGGTCCTTCCAGTGGTTGTGGAATGAATACTGCTGCTGCAAGAAAGCTAGAGAATTTACTGGTTTTCTGGAATGTTTTATCCTTACATTGAAGGGGATGTTTTGGATTTTTAGGAAGATTAATAAATATCCACAGTCATAATTAAGGATCTATTTCAGAACAAAAAAAACCCAGGATTTTAACTATTTTAAGATCTAATCATACGTAGTCTGGAAAAGAATGTTAGGATGTTAGGATGATTTAGTTTGATTTAAAGAAATCTTAATGTTGATGAATACAAACATTTCAATATGCATGTATGGAACATGTATGTTAAGTGGATGTGTTTCATAGCTGCAGTATTTGGGCCTAAATCGTTGGTATATAGTCCATTTACTATACATAGCATAATAATAATGCATTAAACCAAGTGCACCTAGAGACCTAGTTTTTGTTACCAGTTTTTCATTACCAGTATCTTTGTGCTTTGAGGTAACGTCTCTACTGTTCTGATAGCATAGAAGATGTGGGAGCAGAAAGAAGGGCACACTTGCCAAAATCTGACTTCACATGAAAAATATGAATAAAAAAATTATTTGTGCATTATAAACAAAGACTAAATACATTCTTTCACAACTAAATGTTCTCCTGCAGTACCCAATGCCACTGCTAGGCCTGCATGTTCCCTAACCCATTTTCTTTTTCTTCCTGGAAATTTTTCTCTGTATGGATTTTGAGGACATTATAAATTTCCCTATGATTTCTGCACACGTGGAAGCCTGACCAGACTTACTGTTAAACATGCTTGTAAGCTGGGTAACAATGTGGGGTAAAAAGAAATACAATGTGCTGTGCTGTTCAAGTGAGTGTATTCAGTCAGCCTAATGCATCCTGGAAATACCAGATTTACTGAGATTTATTGTGGATACACAATATATATGACACTAATTGGAAGTTTCTGCTTTACTGCATATATGCTACACAGCATCTATGCTACATTGCACTATACTTCTGGCCAAAAAATCCTTGCAAGAACGTGATAGTGCTAGCGAGATTTAGGTTATAGGTGTTGCATCAAATTTAGCATACCTGAATCTAAACTGCGTTGTTACGAAATAATGACAGAACATAGTTATTCTTTGAGTCTCTTATCGCAGTGCCAGCTCTGCAGCAAAAGGAGAATAGGGCTGTATTTTATGTGGATGATTATTTTCTGCCATCTGTATTATGTAAACCAGTTTATGGGAGCTTTTCTGCATTGTTGTTCTTCCATTACTTTGTGGTGACACCAAGTAGGCTGAATTCAAACTTGCGAAAATTTAAGTTCATTTGGCAGGATTTATTTGTGCTCACATTGAGGGACTCCACATTTCCCCCATGTCATTTACTAAGCTTTGTGCTACATATCTTGTAATGGATTGGAAACAGTCTAGTGGTGCTAATTACACCTATGCACACAACTATGGACTTTTAGGTTAGAAGGAGCATCCTGACAGATTAAATTCTTAGTATCAAATACATAACATATTATCCACCTTTTACAGACTTACATGGCTGGTAGTTGTTGGAAACTTGATTGATTTCCTAAGCAGTTGCAGAAGCTGTTCTCTGTTCAGAAGCTCTCTAAAAAGAGAGTAAGTGTTATTAAAAAGTAGGCATTAAAGTTTGGGGGCAGTGTATATCCTTAGAGTCCAGACTGTCACTATTTAGTACAACCAATGCATAACAGAGAAATGCTGGGCTGTTACTACTCCTCCCTAACTCTGGGTAAGAATTCTTATCCCCCTCCAGCTTAGGGAAATTCACTGGCACAGAAAGGTATCTCTGTGTGCCAGCTTCAGAGAACCTGGCCACAAATACTTAAGCTGAGAAGATTTTCCTCATTCCTTTAAAGGACAGGAATAGGGCTTTCTGCTTTCTCTGCTCTCATAACATGAAGAAAAAAACCCCAGAACAATATTTAAATCAAAGGGTAGTTAAGTAAACATTTATTTTAGACTTTCATTATTAACTGCAACTACTTAAAAGTGAATTGCTATCAAAGAGGGCACATGTGAAAGTCGTAAAATGAGATAAAAATTAAGGAGAGTGAACATGCAAAGAAATGCAGCTTTTAGCATAACAATTAACTACTCAATCTACCCTTCCTTTATTCCTTACAGGACAATTCACTGTAACTGAATTAATGGTGAAACATTCAGTAATAGGCCTTGCTAAGGAAATAGGAGCAGTGTATCAGGATATCCTTTTTCCGCCCCAGAGTACCAATACTTTCAATTTTATATACAACGGAAGTAATTAATTGTAACACAAAGAAGCACAGCTGCGTTTCCTGATGGTCACACGTGCAATAGCTACTATTGTTTAGCTTTTTGAGTATGTAAACTGAAAAGTGTTCAACTGCTCTGAACATACTATATTTTTGGGATTTAATTTCCATTAGTAGCTTTGAATTTATAGTGGAATTTTAATATGCTATTATCTTAATTCCAATCCTGCATCGCTAATCAGGTAATTTTCGCTGATGCCAGCGGGAGTTTAAACTGAATTTGGTATAGCTGCCAAATCAGGAGATTTGCAGACACAGGCCAGTTCCTCACTGGAAGCAAAGTAAGTTACAGACTATTTGTGAGGATTTGCATTTAGTAGTCTGTGTTTCTTTAACTTGTTCAAGTTCCAGTTCCAGGTATGCTACAGACTAAGGGAGAAAAGCCTTATTGCTATGCCTTTAATTTCATTACGTATTTTCAGACACACCAGTTGACTGCTGTGATTGAAATACAAACATATTATTCATTTTGCTGCATTTGTTCTTCTTTAACAGCAATGCATTCATGATTAAATATATGCTTATACTAGAAAAATTTAAGGATTTGATAAATTGAAATTATTTAGTTCATTTGTTTTGTAAAGAATTCAGGTCTGTTAATCGAGAAATGTTAATACGTGCTTTTCAAGCTAAGGATTATTCAAACTTGTAAAAGCAACTAACGAACACCTCATAATAAAAGGTGGAGGCACACAAATACATCTTAGATGTACTCTTAGAGAGAAGCTGATAATTAAAACTTCCTTGTAGAGCATTCGGCACTGCAGACTGATAATTAAATCAGAATTAACACTTTAAAATCAGCACTAAAGAGACTAAATCTAAATACTTCATCTTCTCAGACCAAATGAAGACTTTCAGGATTTTATTTGCAGGCCTCTAGAGAAAACACAGTACTAATTCACCAAACAAACTGATGTGAGTGAAGCACCCAGGTGAGGCCTCTGCTGAGCCTGAAAACACTTTCTTTTTCTGTGAAGAATTTTGATGTTCTTACTATCCAAGACTGGGTTTAAGAAAAAAATAATTTCAAATGTTTCTTTGTACTTACAAGGAGAGTTACCTCAGGGTTTATTATGGCCTGGCGAAAAAGACTGAAATATGGGGTTTGTACCTGGGAATCCATAAAAACAGAAATATACAGTTCAACTTGGCATAGGAAGAAGAAACAGAAAAAGCAACCGGAAGTTTTGCTCAACTGGCAAAATGTCTCCAACAGCACTTGTAACATTAAGTAAAGTGCTCTCAATACTACAGCCCTTTGCAAGATGTAACTGAGTTGCATACTACACAGCTCAGTAAGGAACCAGTTCACATCCTGCAGCAGCTGTGTAAGGCACATGACAGGTATAGCCATTACATTCTTTTTCCTCTCTGTCCACCTGCACAAACCTAAAAACGAATCTGGTCTGCAGAAGCCCAGAAGTAACCTCTAAAAACATCAAGTTCTTAAGCTCTGGGAACAGTTTCCTGTTTCCTTGTGCCTGTGCTCTGCACATTGAGCAGTGATGCGTTGTGCTCAGTTCCACACCACGCTTCGTGGGCTGAAGGTTCGCCAAGGCTTTTGGTGCTGATGAAGACTTTTGCCTTTTTGCTACCAGTCCTTCATTAGCAGAATTTTTTTTAAAAAAATTTCTTCACAGATTTGATTTTGCCTTATTGAATTAATTATGCTTACATTTAAAACACTTAATAAATAAAATCCATGACATCTCTAAGTAACAGCTGAATAAATTTACAATCAAAAGAATATGCTTTCAAGTAAAATAATTCTGAAAAAAAGACAAAGCCAAATTCATGTCATTTTCAGCGAAAAATTTGTGTCCCTGGCTGAAGGATAATATTCTTTTAATATGTAACATAGAATATTTATTTTGGTAACAGTAAGAGAGAAATACTCATCTAATTGCAAACAGTTTTCAAAAATGTATTTGGACCACAGATTTAAGACATATGAATTCCAGAGACTGAAGAGAAGAAGGATCTACAAAGATAAAGTCGTATCACGTGGCTGACCTCCCTATATATGCCTCTTTGTTCTTAAAGATCTTTCAATGTTTAAGATTTGCAGTTCCCAAGTGATTCCAAGAACTACTGAGAAATTCCTGGAGAGGAAATGACAAAGAAAGCAGCTGGAAGACTACCCTATTAATGTTTTTTTTTACTTTTTTTAAATACAGCTCTCTCCATCATGACAGTCAGTCTTGAACTGCTTCTTCTGTTTCATGTTAGACTTCCACACCCCATCCTCGCCAAAATTCGAATGAATATATTCAGATTTTCAGATTTCAGTCTTCGAGTGTTGCTCAATTAACAAAATAAATACTTAATGTTACCAAAACCTGATGTGTCCAAGTTTTTGCAGGCTCCCAAAATCTTCACCAGGTAAGATGTCTGTTAATGATAACTAGCTCACTTGAACCCTGTGTCTTTCTGTCTGTCATCTAAAGTATTCATCTTCTGGTTTAAATAGATATTTCTACTTATCCTGGAAAGATAAGTAAAAGCAAAACAAAACAGGTTTGATTCTTCACAGTTTAATTGACAAAAATCTTGGATTAAATTTCCAGTTACTTTCATTTGGGAAAATACAATTGGGTTCTTTAGGTGGCGCGTAAAGAAGACTCTTCTAAGACCAGGTTGAACGTCTTGTGTGTCAGGATTGGCCAACACTCCCCTTCTCATACACAGACTGCTGTATGATTGTAAATAAGGAATTTTAGCCTACTTGCATTGTTTTCATACTTTGGTTAAAAATCCATATGTTTCAAAAACGACAGTTTATGCCTGTATGAAATTGGAAATATACTGTAAGTTCTGCACTGTTTTGAAAGACACCAGTACTTTCCATGTGATGTTTCATCAGACATCCATCACAATCGAAATACTTTTTAGGGTTGTTATGATTCATCATTTTAGATCAAGGTTCAGTTCTGTCTTCTGCAGCCCTGATATGATGTAGTTTACTTCTACTGACTTTATTCTGTGACTAAGACAACTATTTACACAGTGCTTATTTATGCAGAGAATAGGCATACTGGCATGGCAATGCAAGCTTCATACACAGCAACATGATTTCTGACCTGACGGGGACTATCACTTGTGGCATCTTCAGTGCCTTGCAAAGTACTAGCTGGGACAGCAGTTTCTGTGATGTGCAAATTTACTCACCATGAATTGGGTGGAAATAGTTGATCCATTTCACACAAAGGATCAAATAAATTTCAAGGCTAGTGGCTTTTGCTAAGTTCATGCCTATTAAACAAGTATCCAACATCTGAAAAGTACAAGAGTGTATAACCACACAGATACTTACTACTTAAAGAGACGCTAGCTCTAACAGCTTTGGTTCTGGCTGGGAGCACACACATGCATGTTGCACTCTTCTTCCATATTAAGTGTCTATTCTGTTGGTACAGTCTGATAGTAGAGTGGAAGAACAGCAGACTCATATTTTCCTTTGAAATTATAAACAGAAGTATTAAAGTTCTGTATTATTTGGCACGAAAGCTGTGATTTTGTCTTTCTTGCAGGCTGTCTTTATTTTGGACACTGACAGATTTTTCTCGATGATGGTTATCGGAAAAAATTTTCTAAAAGTCTAGTGAGATGAGACCTGTATTTTTAAATGCATATCACAGTTGTATCTGGCTACCTACACTTCCTAGGTGTGCCCTTAACTGCCCACGTTTTAAAGGAGTCTGTAAAGTTGCTAGGTTTGAACTTACACTTCCTCTTTTGTTTTGCTATATAGGATAGTGTGCCAGCTAAGCACTCACCTAACAATCCATGGGTATAACACAGATGATGATACTGCAGAGGCAGTGCTCTCATCTTACATTCAGAGGTGCCAGCTCTGGAGTGGAGTACACAGTATTTACAAGACCTATCTAATATTAGCATGGCAAAATGGAGCTAGGCTGCAGAGAGGTCAACTAAACAAGCAAGCCTGCGTTTCCCGCAATCTACGCACATGTGGTTCTTTGGCACCGGCAAATGAGATTGCCTCCCAACTGTTATTCTCTAGAAACAATTTATCTGGACAGGCATCTTTGACACTAGCAATTGCTGGTCTTGAAGACCTGAAGGGTGGTTTGGTCTGCAGCAAAGGGAAACTGAGTAGGTTTGTACGATCCATATGAACTTCATTTCCCCCTATAGCTGGCTTGGTAGTTCTTGATGCAGAATAGCCAAGTGACAGGAGATGTGAAAGGCAAGATCACTTCAACAACACAACTGCTGCTGCTTTGTTGAGTGAAAGGTTAAAAGGAGCAGCCCAGGTGGGAACTGTGTGGTCTCCTTGTCATATGACGTACAGTCATTAAAACTCCTTCTGCACTACTGCTAGGAGACCTCATTTGAAGACATACAGGCAAATTACTACTTTGCTAATTTGTCCTAATGATGAAGAACTTGGAAGTGCAATGCAAATCATGGCCTTTAGCAACCTTATCACTGAGCAAAGCAGCTCATTGCAGAAGTTATAATGTATTCCAATCTAACTAACCGGGCTTATTTATTTAGAGATACAGGTAATGGAAAAAAGCAAACAGATAATCCTGTCCTTTGCAATGGAACTCTATCTCTCGTAGGGCACTGCAGTGTCAACCTTTTTGTAACTCTTTATCCACAAAGCTAAAAGGCCCATTTGAGGCTCTTGGTTTTCCCTGTGCTAGTGCCACCATTGCCTGCTTGTTGCCCACCCCAGCTCACACACAGGCTCCCTTTTAATTCACATCAAAGTGGCTATGGTAATCCTCCACCCCACCTACTCTCTCAATCCTGGCAGCTTGTCCATTTTCCACGGCGCCAATGCTGCCAGCATCTGGATACAGCTTCCGGGCCCTGCAGCCATATCCAGCCCCAGCTGCTTCTCATCTCCCAATCCCTCTTCTTGGCCAGCAGTGCCTCCATGACACCTACTTGGCCAGTTTTGGCCACACAGCTTCCCAGTTTTCCCTA
>JANHGB010031021.1:0-17952 GCA_026283785.1 Coracopsis vasa
TGCGTCTTTGAATAATGATTGCACACAATAATGAGTAAAATCTGCAGATAAATCGATGAATACTGTAACTGAAAGTGAACAATAAAGTCGATATCCTAGTTGTCATTGGCTAGTTTCTTAAGATGTGCAGATTTAGGATATAGTTGTTCTTAAATCAACATCCATTTCTGCAATGCTGAGCGCTGATAAATGTCACATGCTGTTGTATTAAGTGTAAAAAATTCATTGTTTTTCTGGCTCTGAGGCTAAGTGCTATTAGCCCAAATGAGCTATCAAGGTGATGTGATAAAAAGCCCTGTTGAATATTTACACAGAATTAAATTAAATATGTATGTGCCACTTGCTTACAAAGGACATAAGGGAAAATATGACTAATACACAAAAGCAAAGGCTGGTTTACTTGTCAGTTCATGATCATGATACAGATGGAATTTCCTTTCATTAAAACAGCATGACAAAGAGTTCATGAATATTTTCGTCGGTAGCTAATGTTTCCATTCCTGAAGGATAGCTCTAAGCCCACAAACAAGAAAGGCTGCTATACTAGCTATTCAAGGGAATGTCATCACAAAATGTAAACTGTCTGCAAGAAACTTTCAGCTTTCATGGTTTTATCACATTATAGACAAGTGCACCACAGCTGTGAAGTGCATCATAGCACAGACATGATCCATATTTATAAAAATCTTCGAATAATACAGCATTTTGTTATATTAGAAATCTGTGCTGTAACAGTGCAGGGCTGAGCTCTGCTGGGAGCAATGAGAGTTTGTAGGTGGAGGGCAGTATCATGTTTCCATTTTGTTGTCATTTCCAGGTGAAATGTACAGCTTTTACACTGCTACAAGTGTGAGATTGTATTTTCAGAGAATGGCATAATGAATTTATATGCATTAGCTGTCTGACATTTAAGTTTGTTCTTAATGTAACAAATTACAGATTAGTAAATAACAGGTAGGTTCAACACAAGTACGTTTTTAATAGGGCTGTGTTGTAGAAATTATTAGCATCATTTAATAGCTTAAAACCAAGATTCTCTTCTAAAATAACAATAGTTCTCATAAGTGACTACAAATTAGTTAAATACAATCTGACTTTGAGATCTTGTGTAAGTAATCTATGCGCTGAGCCGATTATTAAGTATTTGGAGCTATATTGCCTTCTGCCAAAATGAAACCTGGGCATAATTTTGGTCATTCTTGTGTACCTTTCACAGCATTTTTATCCCTTGTTCTTGAAACAGGGAGAGGATAGGCAAACGAAATTGGAAAGACTATCACCCAAATACGAATAATAATAAAAGCAATGCTGCAGCAATTTTGCAGAAACTAACACATAGTAGCCCTAATAGTAAATGAAGGAGGATGGTGAGGCTGAAGTTTGAAAACTACGTTTAGAAGTGGATACTTAGCAGAATAAATTAGAGATGTCATGGGTGGTGGGAGTATTTTCTGAAATGTATTATAAGAAAAGACTTGCAGCCATCAAAATGTGATAATTACAAAATCAGCAAGTTTCTATAAAGGGTAAAAAGTACCCAACCATCTGGAAATGGTGTTGGTTTTTTTTCAGTTGAGTGCTGTGACACCTTTTCCACAGAAGGAATACAGAAATTTGGGAAGTTCTTCTTATAGCTGTTGAACTATATTTGCCAAACAGGCAAATATATAGTTTTTTCCAAGCACATGTGAGTTCTAACGGCAAGAAGCAACGCTCTAAAAATGAGATAGTTAAGCTACGGGATCACAGACATTTACTTCTAAGTCTTTAAGAGTATTTTACTGCATTCTGTTGTTTATATTATTTCTAACACTTCTACTTAAGAGACAGCTGGCCTATGTCTGTAGACCATGTAATAAAATCTTCTGTTTAATGTGCACTGTGGTCCAAGAAGCAGCCAGGACATATCTGTGTGGGATAATGAGCGATGCTTTTCCATGCCTGAAGGCATCCTGGGGGAAGTAAGGAGTCTTGAGTCTTCCTGATGCTCTGTGCCTAGGGTATATGAGCAGGCAGATCCTGCGCTGCATTACAGAGTGAATCCATGGTACCAGGTACTTACACACTGTGCAGTGTGTTGCTGCATGGGCAGTCATGCCTCTGATGTCCACTGACATTGTGCTTATTTGTCCAGGATTCCCAGATGCCCAGTGTCCTACACTACTGAATGCCAGGAAACATCAGATGGTGATCACTACAAGAAATATTGTATCTCTGGAAGTCATAAATCTCATAGCGTTTTGCCCTCACAAGATGATGTATAAAGTGCCACTGAGAGAGTATTTGTCTTAAGAGCAGTTTATTCTACCTTTCTGCTGAATTCAAAGGCAGTTACACCTCATATTATGCAAATAGTCAAGGATACAGGGTGAAAAAAGGCTCCAGTTTATTGGAAGGAAAACAAGAAGGAAGTGGGAAGGAATAATGAGATGTTTGTTGCATAAAGAAGATATGTAAAAGGGAAGATACACACATAAAGCAGCAAATGGAGTGCAGTGGTATGGCAGGAACTTCTCTGTCAACACAGAACTCGGGAAATTTAATGTTATGGAAAGATACCACAAAGGCAGGGGCAATCTGTCTGTCCTTCCAATACACCTTGCAACAGAGGAAGCTTGGGCTTGTTTAGGGGATAACCAGGCAAAAATGTACTGAGAAGCTGCCTAGGTTCCCAGGAAAGCAGTTGATCTTCAAAGAAAATGCCCTAAAAGCTCAGGAGTACATCATCCCATTTTACAAGCAGACAGATAATTCTGGCAAAAGACCTATTAGACCAAGGAAGGAGCTTTTTGATGAACAAAAATTCAAAAGGGGAGCATGTAAAAGGAAGAAATGATGACAGGCTGCAGAGATGTAGTGAAAAAGCATTGCTTGGACATGTAGATGTGAAATTGGGAAGGCCAAAGCCCAGCTTTGAAGCAGAGCAGTAAGGTGCATAAAAGAAGTATTATACAAGTTTGTTCACAGAGAAGCTCAGTGAAAATGTGGGCTTCGGGTGAGTAGTGAGAGACAAGTGAGGGGGGGTGGTACAGAGAAATTGAAATATTTGACACCTTCCTCTCCTCCCCAGTCTTCACAGGAAAAAGAAGCCTACCTCGGTTTGTGAAAAATGGAGAGAGCCATCACCGAGAGAAAGAGATGACCATATGGAAGGTGAATGGGAAAGGTAAATGGAAGATCAGGGAAGCTTTAGGCTGCCTTACCCTGGAAACATCATGGACCATGTGTTTTTCATGACGAGGCAGAGCATTCCTGCAGCTAATTTGTGGATGACACTGAATTAGGATGGATCTTGAGATAACTGAGGCTTGGGCTAAAACAAAACTCATGAATTTCAGTAGGGCGATGTGCAGACCTCTGCTTCCCCAGAGGTAAAACAGTATGCATCAACACGGTCTATGGGCTGATCACCTGAATACCAGCTCTCATAAAAAGCTACCAGGTGTTATGGCAGAAACTGGGCTGTGAATATGGGTCAACAGTGGTCTCTCATCACTAGTGAAGCAAAATCCATGCTGGGCTATCTTGGAAGAAGAATGGCCATCAGGGAGGTTTGATTCTCTCTGCTTGGCACTGCTCAGGCTGCTGCACTGTGTTCTCTTCTGGGTTCTCTGGTTCTAGAAGGACGTTGAACTGAAAGGCCTAGCAGATTGCTACCAAGATCATCAGAGGTACCTGACTTGTGGGGAGCGGATAAGGGTGCTAAGGGACTATGGCAAGGAAGGGTTGTTAATGGCAGCATACAACTACTGGAGAACAGGCTAGGGGGTGACTTCGTGGCAGCCTCAGATTACTTGAAGGGGAGTTACAAGCACAGTAAAGCCAGGCTTTCTTGGTAGTGAAAGATGGCAAAGCATGGGGCACACCACAGACTGGGAAGTCTGGAGTGGTCTTTCTTGTCTAGAAAGGTGATGCAGTGCTGGAAGGGTTGCCAAAAGAACTGGGATTGGTGCTCTTGGAGACTTTTAGAGCTCTGCTGGACAAAGCCATGGCTGATTTGCTGTAGTGCTGGAGGTGCTGACAGCACTCAATCAGGGGGCTGGACTGGATGGCTTCCAACCAGCACTTCTATGATCCTATGAATTTGATAAGGATTTACACATTTTATAACTATGGTAGCTATAGTTTTCACAGTTAAAACTAAAGGGAAAAATAAAACAAAAGGAGATTATAATCCTGATTTACAACATGCCATCCGTCAGTAACAGGGAAGTTAGTTGGTTCTCATGGGATTAGAGATGCATTTGCTTCCTCAGACATGTTACATATCAGACACATATTTTTAAATGTGGGAGGGAAACTGCTGGCCCTCACAGACCTCTGCTTACTGACTGAGTAGCAGTGCCTATGTCAGCTTCTAGCATGGTCATGTCACTTTAGCAGAATTTATGACCTATTCTATGGAGCTAGGTAACTTTCAAGCTATATCGCAACCACATATGTTGGTTTTATTAAAGACATGGATTAAGTTACAATAGTACTAAGATCTTGGGAAAGGAAACACTCCTTTAATACATGAAAATAACAGTCATCAAGAGAAGTAACATGAATGAGCAGAATGATAATCTCTAAGTACTTCTGGCTGGGTTGCTAGACGTCAGTTGAAATCTGTTTTCTCCGTCTCAGTCTGGAGATATTTCATTACTAAAGCCTTGTTAGTGAGCAACAAGGCCCCAAACCAGAACATAAAAGAATAAAGTAGAATTGCATTAATGCAATTAGTGTGCATTAATACATCATATATTCATATCTTGTTCAAAATCAAATAACTGTAGTGGATTTAATTACATACACTTAATGAGCACTTGAGGGCTAAAGCTTTAACTTTTTATATATATATGTATGAGAAAGATGCTGCCTTTTGCTCTCTTGAGCAACAAGAATGATCATTACAGTTTGGTCTGCTTTGTAAACCCTGGGCACATGCCCTGGAAGTACACTTTATTCATGGAATCTATGTTGTTGAAACGTCTACTGAGAAAAAGCAGAAACTAACTCCAAATGCTTTTTCTGCACTTCCTAGCCTAAACACACAGACTGTTGTATTCATTGAGCAACAACATCTGTTACCCTGGATAAACAGATATGCGAAGTATACTAGACATAGGGAAATATCAGAAAGGTGAAGGCGTGAGTCTTCAGCAACTCCAGAGGCAGCAAGAAAATTGGAAGAGATGACAAAAGCAATATGTGTTTGTGAACAGGGTGTGCATGAGGAAAAAAAATAATATATGAATTATTAAATTTGGAATGATAAAGAAAAGCTCTAGGAAGAAAAGTACAATATTGCATGCGCCTGTTATACTTCTGTTTTCTTTAACCACATTCCTTATTTATAACAGAGTTGATGACTTAGGGTTTTCCCAGGAATTTTTTCATAGTTCTGGATGCTGAATTATACTGGGTCTCATGGGTTTGCTATCAAGCGGATGCTGGATTAGTTGAACAGTAACTGGCTATAATTCTCGGCTATGACCATGTTATAACAATTCATGAGATGATAGTCTGGCTGCAGGAGATCAAATAAGAGGTTTTTATTTGAAATCAGGACTTTGCCCTGTTCTTGTTTTTGGTTTGTTTTTTTCCTTCCCCACAACTTGATCAGAGTAGAGGAAAGAAGAAAAAAGTGCTGTTATGTTGGCTGGTTTGTATTCGCATTAGAACTGAGAACGCCCAGCCTTGTAATCTTGTGATGATTGTTTTTTAAAGCCTTAAATAATGATACGTGCTACTTGAAAAAGAAGCATTTTTGCATTTCAGAAGATACATAGATTGAAAGTGAATTATTTTTAAAAAATATTTATGCTTTTAAGCCTATGAAGTGATGCTCTGGGATCTGACTTATAGTACTGGAATGCTTGGAATAGCCAGTCTTAGATTTCCCCAGGTTTCTCAAATTCTTATGGGCTTCAAAACAGCTTTCTTGATGCCGCAGAAGGTGGCTAGTGGTCTTTGTCCTTTCCATCCAAATCTAGCGTAAAACAAAAGCAGAGCTGAGAAACAGTGATTAAATAGAAAAGTATAGTTCAGACAGCACACTTGAAATTCTAAAAAGCTTTACTCCATTCTCTCTTTTTCCTGAACTGCAAGTGACCTGGTGGCTGATAAATTACTGGTCAGTGCTTAAACCTTCACTCCAATTCAGCCAGCTCCATTTCTGTGTCACTGCATAGCCACAGGCTTGCCATGCTTCTCGTTGGTTGAGATTAATTTTTCATTTAAGTGTATCAAACCCCGTATTTTTAAGAGCATTGTTAAAATCAATCGTGATTACAGATTCCTGGTCTAACCCACAGCCCTACTGCAGCCACGTTAACTCATGATTTTGCTATCTTTTTGTCCTGGTGATTTAAATGAAATATTTTATTGATTTTCAGACACTTACTGTGATGGCCAGGTATGTAGGAGGGCCTGGGGCCAGGGAGAGAATTTCTGGGGTAAAATTTATGGTACCAAGCAAAGCTTTAGATTACAGAAGATGAAAGCAAACCTGGGAAATGGAGGAGTGAAAAATCTGAGATATGGATGAGACCGTACTTCCTTGGGGAAGGCTGTGGGTTGAGAGAGAGTGGTCAGGTTCAGCAGCAGCAAGATCCACCTGAAGACAGCATGACACCCGGCAAGCTGTGCTGACTGTGCTGCTCCCCATAACAACGCTGAGGTAACCCATGTGAGGTTGGGTGAGGTACCAGCTGGGATGGGCAGAGCATCCTGTTGCTCTGCTGCATCACAGCCACACGGACTCCTGCACCAGCCAGAGCTATGATATCCATTTCCAACCACAGCTAATCATAGAAGGGGTTGGGTTGGAAGGGACCTTAAAGATCATCCAGTTCCAACTCTCCTGCCATGGGCAAAGACACCTTCCACTAGATCAGGCTGCTCAAAGCCCCATCCAACCTAGCCTTGAACACTGCCAGGGATGGGGCAGCCACAACTTCTCTGGGCAACCTGTGCCAGTGCCTCACCACCATCACAGTAAAGAATTTTTTCTTAATATCTAATTTAATACAGTTAAGCCTGTATTGCTTATTTTTGTATCATAGATGAAGCCAAGGGGCCAATTTTGTGCCTGGCAATGTTTCTTCCTCTTTCAGAGGATCTCACATGAGTACGTGGGATATCTGAGATTTGATTTTAGAATGCCAGGTTGTTCTGAATAATTTTTTTCCTCTTTCACAGTAGGAGAAAGCTAGTCTCAGCAATCCATTTGCTGTGTCTGAAGCACTAGTCATGGCTGTCAAATGAGGGAAATTGCTTTGCCATGCTGTTACCAGCAAGGTGGGTGTCTCCTTAGTGCCTAGTCTTGTGATGCTGTGATGGCATGTGGGTTGGAGCAGCCTGTCTTAAAAGGCTGCCATAGATCTATATAGAGGGAATGATTATTCACTGTTTTTCCTGACACAAAAAGAGGGGCAACCAAGTGGAATTATTAGCTAGCAAGTGTAAAATAAAAGCTAGGATGTTTTTCTACAGAAAGCATAATAAAATTGTGTTGCCTATTGTAATGAGATGTATCTATACACGAAGGTACCAATATAACTGCTGGCTCAGGAAGTCTCTAAACTTTCAGGTGTTGGAAACCAGACACAAACACTGTTCACACTTACTTAATCTCCTTCCCTTCACTTCTGTTACTGGCTATCAAGAGAATTAGTTGAGGCAGAGCATCTGATCTAAGGACTTTTGCCTGGACCATATGAGAATTCCCACTTTATTAGCTTGCGGAGGTGGAGGTTTGCAGAAGTTTAATTATTTAGCACACAACAGTTCAAGAGTTATTATTGTTACTCCATTTTTATTTCACAAGTGTTCCACCAGCTTAAGTGCCTGTGGCCCTGAATAAAGTAAGTTCCAACCAAACAAACACCTCCCACACCTTCCAAACCTGTCCTGTTGCAACAGTATATGAAATAGATTCTTCATTGTGGTGTTGTGACACTATGGGCACAAAAGCAACTGCTCATCTGACAATACAGGATGCAACAGTGTTTACAAATTGTGAAAGCATCTGTGATCAATAGAGGTTAAAACTGGGTACCTAAAGTATGCTACTCTTTTCAGGTACCTAATTAGGTACTATGCTTTACCTGGAAACAATTCAGTGCCAAGAATTTTAAAGAGGAAACGTTTTTCTCCCTTTACTATTCTTTAAAAGGATATTGTTTAAACAATAGTTGTGTAAGACTGTAAGACACAGTCAAGTGTTCTTTTGTCTTAGTTTTTTAAGTTACAGGGTATACATAATTTGTGGCTTCTGACAGCCATGCATGCAACTACTGAAACACCATCAACCCTGTTAAGATGTGGGTCTGTGTGAATGACCTTCTGGTTTCTCTGCAGATTCTACTAAAATTACTTTTGGACCACAAGGGGCTTATGAGGGAAAGGCATTTGAACAGGCTTTACTGTTTTTTCCCTGTCCATGTGTTTCTATTTAGATTGTGGACCAGTTTATGCAAATAAAATAGGAAATCAATATGTGCCAGAGACTATTAAAATATAAAGGACTTAGTGGAATAGATAAGAATGCTCAAATTCTTATACTGTGTTCCCAGTATTATAAACCTAAACTTCACGGTAACTCAAAAAAGCCAAGCTTAAAACAATTCTGTCTTTTAAGTTGCCTGTACCCTTTAACATGGAGCAAACCATTCCCTCTGAATGAACCCAACTTTTTAGAATAACAACACAAATGAAAGTAACTGTAATTTTTTGAGATCTGAAATACAGCCTATACTGCTCCTTGAATAAGTGTTTAAAATCCTTTCTTAGCTGGTTGCCTGTTTACTTGCTATGATACAGCGTTTTCTGTGGGACTGCTCAAGCTTCTCTGTAAGTGCAGTGCAGATCCAATGCTTAAGCCTCAAGATTTATGGATGTACTGGCATAACAGCACGTAGGCAACCCCTAATTATTACCTTCTGGGCATTGCAGATGGTGTTTCAGAAGCTTGGGGCTTTTTTGCTCACCTTTAAATAGTGATTTAAGACTTCTTTATGTTTATACAAAGGCTAGAATTAAATCTCTATTAGTTCTGATTGAAATGTTTTCCACTGTAGTAGTAGCAGACAGATCAGGTTAAAATTCATCTATGTATCCTTTATTCAATAAAAATCACTTTCCTTGTTTCACTAGATTTTTTTTTTTGGTGGTGTTGAAAACATCCTCCTCCTAACCACCTTAAACTGTTCTTCTAGGGGAATTCAAATTTTACTGACAAATATGTATTGAACACCTGTCCTATGAAGACAGGCTGAGAGAGTGAAGGTTGTTCAGCCTGAAGAAAAGAAGACTCTGGGGAGACCTTAGAGCAGCTTCCAGTACCTCAAGGAAGACTACAGAAAATCTGGAGAGGGTCTTTTTACAAAGGCATGTAGAGGTAGGACAAGGGGAAATGGATTTAAACTGAAAGAGGGTAGATTTAGATTAGACATTAGAAATAAATTCTTTACTGTGAGAGTGGTGAGGTGCTGGCACAGGTTGCCCAGAGAAGTTGTGGCTGTCCCATCCCTAGCAGTGTTCAAGGCCAGGTTGGATGGAGCTTTGAGCAACCTGGTCTAGTGGAAGGTGTCCCTACCTTTGGAGGAGGGATAGAATTAAGCGATCTTTAAGGTCTCTTCCAACCCAAAGCGTTCTGTGATTCTATGGTTCTATGAAAACTAATCAAAATACCAGAGCCATCATCTCATCAAGAAATTGTTTACCAAGAGTAGTTGGTGATAATGAGGTTTAAGATCAGTCATGAAATCCTTTACATTGCATTTGGTTCCTGGAAAATGTGGGCTCATCCTGAATGATACCTTTCCAGCTGATTTGTGGCTGCAGCCATGGAATAAAAGGGAAAAAGCAATCCATCTAGATAATGCTCCCCATGTACTCACATTAATTAACTAATTCTCTTGTGAATACAGTGCTTTTTTTAATTTACAGCAAATAAAGCAGGAAAAAGAAGTTTCAGAAAACTATTTTCTGACAGAGCTTTTGGCTTTTGTGTCACTCTGCTACCCATATAAGAAGACAATAAACCAGCAATAATCTGACAGCTACTGATCCAAGTAATAAATCAATAGGATATACATATATAGGTCCAAGTAGACCCCATGCACCCCAGCAAAACTGGTTTTATGTGTTTGTAAAAAAAAAAAGAAAGATTTTATTTCATTTTAGCTGCTTATGTTATTTGGTTCTCTCTGCAGCATTTAGCTGCTATCTGTATGTTGCTGACAAAACAAACTAAATTTATGTTGCTGGATGTTGCTGATGACATCATCACAATGAGTCATTAAAATAATTAAAATGAGTCAATGAAATGAGTCATCAAGTGAAAGAGGGTTACACCTGCAACCAGCTGCTGTTTGTGGGTTATGCAATTGGATTTTGGTGATGGGCTCAAAACTTCTGGCTGTCATGCTGAGGTGTTTCTTAACAGCTCATACTGCAACCTGAGTTGTAATATTTAGTACTGCTGAATGAGTCTTTGTAATTGAATGAACTTGTTAGTCACAGAAAATAGAATCTGCCACACAGAAAGAGAACATTGTTTTTGAAAAGAAGTGTTCTTTTAGAAAAGTTTTCAGAAGTATATCCTTGGGCAGAAATTATAGTGATATCAAAGTTAGCCTTCAACGCTACTATGGAGATACAGCCTGCTTTCCAGATTTGAGCTTATTTACACCTTTATTCTTTTCCTGGTAAATTTTTCATTTATGTAAATTAAAATGGTTTTTTTTAAAAGTTATATTTGCTAATTATATATTTTGATATATATATCTATATAATTGAACCACTCAATCTTTTTAAGGAGGGGGAGTATACATTATAGGTATCCAGATAATGCCTGCCATACCTGTTTCTCCTTGTTACAGCTGGTGCCTTTATGATGTAAAAAAAAGAAAATACAAGTAGTATCATTATTTACTATGTGTTTGGTATTATTTGCCAAATACTGAAGGTCAGAAATTGTTTCAGAACTTCTACTGATTGAAGTTACTTCACTCATTTTGAGGAAAAATTTAGTGTGTGTTTTATTGGGTTAGTTTCAGACTGTAAGATGCAACAGTTAAAGCCTGAATTTTGCAAACTTGGGTACCTAAACTGACTTCAGTTCTCTTTCTCTTTCCAGATTTGTTGAAGATTTTGCTTGATTTCAGGTACCTAAACATAACTTTTGTTGTACACCTTTACAAAACCATCCATGAAAACTTTGGCCTTTTGGTATTTGTATCAGGTTTTGGACATTATAGACTACAAGGGAAAATATAGCTTCTTTTGAATACTTTTTAATGATGCTGGTAGTTTCTTTCCAACATTTCCCATTT
Source organism: Coracopsis vasa (assembly GCA_026283785.1). Classification (NCBI taxonomy): domain Eukaryota; kingdom Metazoa; phylum Chordata; class Aves; order Psittaciformes; family Psittacidae; genus Coracopsis; species Coracopsis vasa. The sequence continues at coordinate 11,322 of JANHGB010031021.1, forward strand.
AGTACTATGTGATATAAACAAACTTGTAAGAAAACACAATTACAGTTCATGGCTGATCAAGAATATTTTTCAGGGAGCACCAATAGATCCATAATTCTATAGCAGATTAACAGCTCAATATAAATGCACCACGGCAGAATATTTAAAAATAATCATCTCATTAAAAATGTCATGATGTCTTTGGCACATTATCAGTCTTTGTTCTGTTTTTTTACCATATAAATTTTTCCTCTTTCATTCCTGGACTAACGATTAAGGTTAACAGGGCAAATAAGAAATATGCTGAACATGCCAGCTGTAACAGATACCTGTAAACATAGTATCAAAGGTCCAGGAGACATCAATGGCTTAGCTACTTACAGATAGGTGCTGTAATACATAGCATTTTTGCATGCTTGGCCCAGTACTTGACTTGAGGACTCAGCTGCAGGTGAGCGGTGTGAGTCTTAGGGGGCCCCTAGAGAAAAGGCCTCTGCTCCTGCTTCCCAGGTGCATGGCAATACATGTGAAGCAAGCAGAGACTTCAGAAGGAAAAGAGATTATAAACTGCATTTTTAAAGACATAAAATCATGGTGGTGCGTGTTGAGCATGCTGCTATGGTGCTGTTCTGCAGTCATTGAAGAGCAAGACATGCAAAAGCTATGTCTGCTTCTCAGAAGGGTTTCAGAAGATGATGGCACACAGTTATTTCAGGAAAACACCGAAGAAGCCTCCTGGATTGATTTGTTTTCTTTAAAGAGTTGGGCTGTTTCATAAGAAGTGTAAGATGATGGAGGAGGAAAGTCACACCTCTTTTCTGCCTTCCCAGTGCTTTTTCGTAAGTAGGCTTAAGAGGTTCACTGAGGAATTAAGGGGTTTAGCTTTTCTTACAAGTTATCCAGCAGAAATTTATGCTGTGCAACAAAATGCCTTTTCTAGACAGATTACACAAATTTGTTCCATGAGTCTATCTCAGAATCTGACAGCTCACTGAGAGAGTACCAATTGGAACTCCCTTTTCTTCTGTGATAAGCTTCTGTTTTGAAAGTGATTTACAATTCCCAGACAGAAAATCAGAGCAAAAGCGCTGTAAAAATCATTATTGTGATCATATCATCTTTCTCTGTGGACTTCTGAGTATTTAGTAAGTAAAAGAGAGAAAATCCATCTTCTGTAGGTAGTACATCATCTACACAACGATGGCAATCTTTCATTTCACTTTGGCTTGCATGAGCAAGCAGATACTATTTCTATGGGAAAACGCCAATCCATTTCCCCTTATAGTGACAGATTATTATGACTTATATATATGTCTTATTTGGAGTTTTCTAGAGAAAGCACTGTGGTTTTAGTCTGTTTTTTTTAGCACAAAATAAAGCAACAGTAACAAAACCCCCAGATCTTTGAAAATGTGAAATTTTGCATTAAAATACTCTTTTCCCCAACTGCTGGTGCCAGAATATTTCAAATAAATGCATCCTCCAAAATATAATGCCTCAAGCTGAATTCACTGCCTTGCTTTATCTTTGCTTTCAAGTTAAATAAGACAAGACGAAAATCAAGAGTAGTTTTCTTCCTGTTCCTTTCTCAGTTTGAATGTTTCAAAAGTCTTAAGGGAAATTCTCTACGGACTCTAATAGGCAATTTCAGTAATGCAGCAGTGTTATAGATTCTTGGCTTTTCTGTAAGGTGGACTATGATTTAAGAGACAGATCTTTTTTTATTGGACTTATTCTTCTATTAAGAAGTTTCTGCCTTCCTGGAAAAATCCTTATTTCTATCATTGATTGATGTTTTCAGTGAATCACAGTTTAAAACCTGGTTTAAGGGTTAGGTAATTCTTGGTGATATGATTTAATATTTCCAGACAATAACTTTTGCCTTTAAAATCTAAAATAACAATATTTTTCAGGAGATGGTGCAGGCTTTGTTGTTGCACTGGTGTTGCTGAACGCAGGACAACTGATCATAACCAGAAACAATCTTGGAGCAATGGTCAGGAGAATTCTCTTGTAGGAAAACAAAAAAAACCCCAAAAATAAAAAGTCAGAAAGCTTCTCCTGGGCTCCTACTATGCCATGGCCCCTCAGAAAACAAATAGCCAGCACAGTCACTAGTCTTCCTCTAAGTAGACATGGAAGAATAAGCACTCATCCTGTTTTAAGTGGGACTAGGAATAATGGGTTTAAGTTATAATAAGTGACAATAAATTCTATGCAAAAAAATTTTTCTTATAGCATTGAAGTAGATGCTTATATATAGAGATGGAAGAGTCTCCTGACACTGTAGGCTCTTCAGAATAGACAGGACAAGCATGTGTCACAAATGCTAGTGGTGTGTTTTGGAGAAGGCTGAGAGACTGGATATTATGTGATAAATGCTTCCAGCTCTACTTTCCTATAAGAAGACAGAGCCTGAGAACTGCAGGCAGAAAGAGTAGCACTGATCTCATCTAAAAGCAGACAGTGGAGAATATGCTTCTCATAGTGCCAATGTTGGACCATAAACCCATATGTAAGGCAAGGAGGGGAGCAGCAAGATGACCTCTAATGGAAGGATGATGGGTAAGGCAGTGCCATTTCTCTGTTGTGCTTGGAAGGTGTAAGCTCACTCCACTTCATCTTTGCTAATGGAAGAGGAAGTATTTACTAGCTGCAGGCTACCTCCAGAGGAGACACTGACACAATTCAGTCACACAGTGTGATTCCTGCAGTCACCAGGCTCTGAGAGCTCAGCTATTTCTCTGGGCCTTCAGCTGTTACCACTTAGTCTGAGCATACAAGAACTGCACTTACATAAGGTCTCTCAGCTGAGGATCTCAGCAGGATACTCAAGCAATTCTACCCCATTTTTCCATAAGGAAAATGACTCAGAGACTGGCTGAGTGGCAGTTCAAGATCACACAAAAGCAGCCAGGTACTCAGAGCTCCCTGACAACCTTAGGTAAAACATGAGTTTGCTCAGTAGTTCTTATCTGAATGAAACATACTGTTGACCCTACTGCCAAATATATACCCAGGCACTGTATTCCCAGGAGACCCTTAAACAAAAACTTTGAGACTTCTTCAAATTTGAGCATTCCTTACATGGGTTGGGTAGCTCTAGCAACCTTCCAGAAAGGGATGCTCCCTCTGGAACAAGGGTCACGCTGGAGCACATGGCTAAAGTATCTTGCATTTAACATCTTTACCTTCAAACAAACTCAGCACTACTCCACTGATATCTGGATTCTATTTACCAAAACCCACTGACCTGATCTCCTTATTCCATGTTCTGCACCTCTGCCTCATGAGTGAAAAGCCAGAATAACAGGTATACTGAAACAGCCAAAATAAAGGAAAACAGAAAACATTTTCACTTTCATGTCAGTGTCAATAAGTCTGGGGAACAGCAAACCATTCACAACCACACAACCAAGAATATGGCAACATTGGAAAGTAGAGTACTCATCCCAGGCTGTAGCAGCTAACAGAAGCACTGATCATTTCAAAACCTTGTAATAAAAAAATAATAAATGTAAAAATCATCAGCAAGTGAAAGAAAGTCTAATTATGAATACATAGCTATTAATCAAAGCTTACATGGCAAGGCTTCTCTAAATCACACTTATCATACAAATATATATACAGAGAAAGATAATCTTAAATTGAGAATATAAGGGTCTGCAGGGAATAACCTTGAGGTGAGAATGTCATAAAGAATATTCTGTCAGCAGAAACATAATAGAAAAATTTGTATATGGTAATTGCTTCTCATCATCAAATAGATGTTGCTTCACTTATTCATGTGTGAATATTCTGTGTGAACAGATACAGATATATCTGTCAGACATTAGAGCAGTGGCCACTTTTTTTAATGATAGAGCTAAAGTAACTAAGTAGAACTTTCTTTACACATTCTTTAAAGGATAATTTTTTTTTTGTTGTAATACCTGTTTAATAATATATCAGCAGTTTCTGAAACTGAATTCAGTCACAGGGGGTGGAAAATGCCTACTGACTTACGAGACTGAATTTTCTATCTTTCTTATTATCCATCTTATGTGGAAACTTTCCAGTCCCTCTGACTGACAGATGACCCCTTCCTGCTCATTCTCAGTCAGACTGAATGTTTTCTCTCTGTTTTTGTCCATGGTGGGTATTTTTTATTCAACACAGCAGTTGAGCTTCTCATCTCTGGTCAAAGTGACCTTGGCCTTCTAGGAGAATGAAAGCAGGTAGAAATAACTTTGTGTGTGTGTGTATGTGTATGTGTATATGTATATATATATATATGAGGTTTATTCCTAGTGAGGAATGAACAATTTAGCAAATTAAATTAGTAGCTTCATGGGGCTGAGTTCAGCAATGGTACAAAGTAATCAAACACAGTAGAGTTATACAGATTTAATGCAAACAAGAAACAAGAATCTCATTTGTTTAGACTCTTGATTTTTCATAACAGCAGTTGGAGAATTGTCCATGAATCCTGTTCTGGTTTTGATTCCATTAATGACACCATAGGAGTGAAACCAAACAGATGCCCATACTTTTTTTCAAAGACAAGTCCTGAAACAAATGGATTAAAGAATATTTCTAAAGACTCTATAGCTGTTTAAATAATTCTCATCTTCTTCTGCTCAAGAGGACACCCTTGTTGCCATTTCAATTATTAGATCAGTGCAAACCCATTTTCCAGCCCCATGGAAATGCGTTCACCTGTTGGATCCTGTTGACTGAAATGTTATAGAAGTTAATCTAGACAGACACTCTGTCCAAAATTGATCATATTAAGAAACAAAATGCTAATGTAACAGAATTGTTTTGAGACATGTTTAAATCAGTAGTGGAACCACAATAAAATCACAGAAAACGGGTGATTACTGAGTACAATGAAATGATGTTGTTATGCTTTTGAAAGACTAAGTTTGTGCATAAATGTTTCATAACCAGGCTTCTTGCCTTGTATAATCCATTGGTCCCTCACTGCCTTTACATTAACTATTGTGGACTTCATCCAGTTAAACATGTAAATTAGGATTAATGTCACATTTAAACTAGAGCTTCATTGAAAGCTTTTGATGAAATTGAAAACTAACAGAAACTTCAGAGGAAAATTCCCTCTATGAATCCAGCCTCGAGTTCAATTGGCACAAATTCTACTTTTCCCTTGGGCACTACTGCAGACCCCATCTTATGAGCTGGATCAAACCTTTGTTTCATAGAATCATAGAATTATCTAGTTCCAAACCCCTTGCCATGGTCAGAGACGCCTCACACTAGACTATGTTGCCCAAGGCTTTGTCCAGCCTGGCCTTGAGCACTGCCAGGTATGGAGCATTTACCACTTCTTTGAGCAGCCTGTTCCAGTGCCTCACCACCCTCACAGTAAAGAACTTCTTCCACATATTTAGCCTGAACTTCTCCTGTTTAAATCTATCACCCCTTTTCCTATCACTACAGCCCCTGATGAAAAGTCCCTCTTTGGCATCCACTCATGAGGTCCCCTTCAGATACTGGAAGGCTGCTATGAGGTTTCCTTAGGTACCAGCTGCTTGTGCCATCTTTTTGCCTCATGCAGGTAGTTAAAAGGGTATAAAGCCTTTCCTGTTATTGAATTTTACATTTCTCTACCAACTGTAATGGATGACTGCTAACTAGATTACCACGGGTCCCTTTTGAAATAAAAGCAGCAAGAGAACTATTAGGAATGGAACAGTTGTGAAACTTATTTTCCCAGCGTTTCCTTTCAATGACAAAGATCATCTGACTTGACCATCCTCTTGATCAGACAAAGACAGAGTTCAAAAGAAAGTGGATTGGGGACATTGTATTTCAAAGAGAATACAGATATTGCCTACTAAGGAACTACTTTGTCTCCCAATGTCCTATTTAGGGCATCTAGATTCTCAAGTGAATGTTGGTATGTAAACCATATAAACCTTTTTTTTTTTTTTTCCCATCAAATTCTATATTCCTAAGGTCTGTGTCTGTAGCATTACCATTTTGACCACATTTTATCTCTTTGCAGTGGCTCATAGTCTTAATAACTTGGTGAACTCTACCTCTAGTAGTTTCAAATTTTACTTAGAGCTGGTAATGAATTATTTTTCTCAGCTGGGAATGTTGCCTTGGTTGTGCGATCTTTATTATATTTACCCTTTCTAAACATTGGAGTTAGAACTGTGCACAGTGTTTTAATAGGAAGCTCTCTGAATTTGTAGCCCCTATTTATATGGCTGAGAAAATGTTTAGTCTTCTAAGATTTAATTCCTGTTTATAAAGAGATTGTGTTGTGTTTTAATACTTATCTGATAATATGAAGTATTTGGGGGTTCAAATGAGACTCTTCTAATCGGTATAATAGCAAGTTAGCCAAAAACCAATCTATGTTATCACTAAGATAACTCTTCCTGAACAGTAGCAAAGTATGGGTGAAACATTAAAATGCATTTGTTTGTTTATGGCATGTTTACTTCGATTCTTTACTTTAACATAGCCTTGTGTTTAAACTGAATAGACTTAAACTTAGCCCCAAGTCTTCTATAAACTTTCTTCTAGTTATATCAATGGGTAGAATCATAGAATCATAGAACAGTTAGGGTTGGAAAGGTCCTTAAGATCATCTAGTTCCAACCCCCCTGCCATGGGCAGGGACACCTCACACTAAACC
>JANHGB010031022.1:0-15872 GCA_026283785.1 Coracopsis vasa
GCTGCTCTAGTGGAAGGTGTCCCTGCCCATGGCAGGGGTTGGAACTGGATGAGCTTTAAGGTCCCTTCCAACCCAAAGCATTCCAGGATTCTATGATTGGAGCCTGTGTGTAGGTACAAGTGAATGTGGTCTTTGCTCCTCATCCAGAGGTGACCATGACACCTCCAACCAGAAACATTGCCTTCCCAACAAGGAGAATTTGCTAGCTCCCAGCTCCTTTCCCTGTTCCTCTTCTAAGCTTTTGTTGCTGCCTTGCAGAGTTTCAAGCACACAGCTTCTCATTGCCCAGCTCTGCTGATGCCCAGGGGTGTAATCCGGCTCAGCGTGGTACCCATGGCAAAACTCCAGCTGCATTAGGTGAAATACATCTTTATGCAGGGAGCTGAAATGACTCGTTTAAAGCTACAAGAAAAGGAGTTAATTAGGACATAGAGGGCTTGTGTTGACTAGCTGCTTTTAATCCCTCCAGTGTAGAAAGCATAACATGTAATGGGAATATTTCATTTAGTTCTTTAAGGCTTTGAGGACTGTTGGGCTCGTGATGCTGTTAATGCTGGTCCCTGGGCCAAGAAAGTGTCATCTCCACTCCTACCGCTAAACTAAAACAATGTGCTGCTGAAACACAGCTATATTTAGGGGCATAATCCGTTCTAAGGACCAAAGCTAGCATCTAACAAGGGAGTCTGGGAAGGAAATTCCCTAAAGGTGGGTTATTTCAGAGCTGCTTGCTGCAGAACACGCTTTCTTCCAAAGCAGCTGGTATCACCCATTACAGGGGAGAGCTCTGGAGAGCAATGGACCACTGAACCCTATCTCTGCTCTATTTATACATCTGCCTTGGCAGACCTTAAGGGACTGAAAGACTTCGCTCATGTGCATCCCTGTATGATGAAGGCTCCTCCAGCTCTGTGTGAATCTGCTCCATGACTTTGCCACTACTCGTTATCAAGCCTCTATCATGCTCCATGTCCTGCAGTAACCAAACTTTCCATGGAATGCTTTTGCAGCTGAACCTTTCTCATGCATGAACCCAACGCCCTCCCTAAAAGAATGGCTTTTATGGGCACTGCTCCTTTCACCTTCAGGAGATATAGCAAGTTAAGAATTTCCTTATTGCATATTAATGCCCTTAATGTGCTTTGAACCTTTCCATTTTAATTGCATTAGTTGCCATTCTATTTAAAGTTCCTACAATCTGGTTACTCTTATTCAAATCAGGTTTCCGATTCTCCACACTTAGCTCCTGGTTTTCCGCTTTGCTAAATGCGGAGCTCTTTTGCCTGCGACCTTAAAATCAGCATTAGCACCTTGCAAAGGGCAAATGGGAAGAGACAACCCCCTTCTCTGCAGCCATAGGACCTGATCTTATCCCCCCTCCAGCAGAGCAGGTGAGGCAATGGTTTTTCCCTCATGCATTCCTTAGTTTTCATTTTCTTGCTATAGAGCCACCTTTCTGGATGCGTGACACTGAGGCAAGGAGAAGGCAGTGAGCTGATGGGAGCCTGCACAAGGAGCATCCCTCCTTGCCTCAGTTTCCCAAAGCCGAGATTACAGCTCACCGGAGTTTTATGCTGCTGCTCTGTGACACTGCACTGGACTTGGTAGAGGAAAATACAATGAAAGAAGATCAGCTGCAATTAAGCAGGATCAGAATAGGGCCCCTCCCATTTAAACAAGCAAATTAAGCCACTTTTTTTTTTGCCTGTGCCCATTTATCAGCTGTTTCTATGGAAACACTTGTTTTTCTTAATACTGTGCCTCATTTGTACCACGGTAACACCCTGTAATCCTGGTCCCATTGTCCTGGCTTCAGTGGAAACGTGCAAAGAGAGAGTCCTTTAGGCAAGATCCTGCTGCCTGCTTCAGCCTTTCACACTGGTTAACTTAAACTGGTAACACTGGTTACCTTACGCTACTGCACAGTAGTCACTATTAGTTTGGTTGCAGTGGTTTATCCCAGCATAGGCTCAATATTCCCCTTCCTGGCTTGAACTGAACTGAAACAAATCTGATTGCAGTTGAGGAATCGATGTTTACTCAGCAATTTGCAATCCTTTAACTTAACTGGTTTCAAATCACAGCTTCAATAAACCACTTGAGCGAGGCTATTCCTCACTGCCACAGACTGTGGGGGTTTTGTTGGGTCCTTGTGTAAGATTGACTCTCATGGTTCTCTTTTCTAGTGAAAACCAGAGAAACCAGGATTTTGCATGGAGGGAAGTTTCTGCTGAGCCAATATTCCTGTTTCCCTCTCAAAGGCAATGGGATTTCAAAGCACCTCTGCAGAGCTCTTCTAAACCAGGGTGTCTTTGGAAACACGGATCCTACTGACTTACCCATCCAGCCTATAAATCAAAGCACAACCACTGTCACCAAGAACACCCTGCCTTGAAAACCTCTCACTCTTTGAAACACACCGGGATTACTGGGTACATCCTAAGGACACATCTCTAATGCCTAAAGGTGTCTACACCTCTGTACGCTTCCTGAACACTAACGGAGGATTGAAGGCCACGAACACTGATGTTTCCTGTTAGCATCTCTCAGTGAAATTAATATCACAGCAAAGACTGCACGGACGCTTTCAAATGACAATTAATCATATTCCGAGGCCAGAAATAGCTGCCTGCTATTTCTATGGTGGCTGCCTTTGATCTGCTCTGGTGAATGCATTAAAGTTGGAGGAGTCTCTGACGAGCAACCTGCGTCTACAAACTTCTTCTCACGCGAGGGGTTGAGCATCTCCTAGCGAAGGCCAGAGCCCAGCTCTGCAGCCTAAGCCTGCCTGTATTGGGTAAAGACTTGCAGAACCAGGCCCTTGGTGGCCTCTGCTCCCTGCTTAATTTGCTGTTATTTGTTTAGCTACTGTGCAACAGAGGTTTCCTTAGCAACTGCTGTATCCTTTTACAAGTCATTGTTAATGACACACATTGACGTCGGCTGTGTACGAGGATGCTAAAAAGGATGGCACCCAATAAAAATAACCTTGGTGATTACCCCGTTTCCTTAAGTAAACACCACTATTATCCATCAGGAACTTGCTAGAGGGACTTCTCTTTTGAACAATAATGTATGCTGCCTTTAGCATTACCAACGGGAGCCTTTTTAAGGCTTGCAAAGGTCAATAGGAAAATCTCTTGTCCTTTTCTCTTTGTGCCTAATGCCAACACTTACTGGCATAAGTCTGGCCAGGAGGGAGGCGATTGCTCTCTAGACTGTCTTGCTTCTAAAGCCTAAGATCCAATTTCCTGCACAGAGAAAATACCACTTTGTTGTTAAGTGATGGGAGTGGAGGAGCTCGGGGCCCTGTTCTCAGCTTTCCTCACACACTTCCCGCCTGATCGTCTCCAAACCCCTCGGGTTCAGGTTCCCCAAAACAGGGACACGACTGCTCCTCATTGCAAACCAAGCAACACCAGTGGCTCCCTCCTCCTGCACATTCCCTGCACTGAAGAAGCTGCAAAGAGAAGATCACTGGAAGCAGAATAAAGCTTCCCAACAGGGTGAAAACCATCAGCTTTCTTCACTGGCACCATTCCCCCTCCACCTCCATACAACATCTGGTCCTGAAGACAGAATGGGAGATGATAACTCAGTTAATTGCTGAGTTCATCAAAGTGTTTCTGCACATATTGGCCAGAGGCAAAGGAAAAGATGGCTCAGAGCCATGGTCCAACATGGTATCAACAGGAGCTTGTGCATGTAGCTGATATCTGTTGAAGGAGCAGGTAAAGTAGCCTATGTTGAGTTCATACTGCCAGTCCTACACTCTTATTGGTACCAGAGCGAGCTAGTTTAAAGCTCGCCTGTATCTGTTTTATTCATCTAGAATGCTGACATGCCCTGAGATGGAATTTGGAGGTTTTCCCATGGCAAATGATGACTTTTGCATCAAACCCTGGTTATTTTCCAGTTTGTGATTATTATTTTTTGACAAAAAGTTGACGCTATTTGTTTGCAGATACAACTGGATTCGCTCTTTTTTCTGGTGAAAAGATGAAAACACACTGAGGCAAACATGCTTTCCGTGAGTGTTTTCAATTTAGTTGGAAAACTCAAGTTTACACAAGAAAATAGAGAAGAACGCTTCAAAAGCACTTTCTACCAGTCCCAAGGCCTGGACATCTCTGGTTTAGCCCATTACATGGGTGGGGTACAGCTTGATCCCAAACCAGATCCAGGTTGGGAGACCAGGCTGAGCCTCTCTTCACTTCCCCCTCTACACCTAGGGGTGCACTGATCTGGGGTTTGATCCAGGCTTATCTCAGTAGGGATTTCATCCTAATTGCATGCAATATCCTCTTGCTTTCCCCTCCAAGTGCAATAGAACTGGGGGGTCAGGGAGAAGAAGGTTTTAGTTGTTATCTCAATGAATTCCTGAGAAGCTGCACACTAACATCAGGCTTGGATACATAAAGAAGGCAATGGAGCAATGGTCTGGAACTTACCTGAGCTGAGGATCTCACCAGCATCCCTGGGACAAGCAGCTCAAACCCAGCTCTAAACCAGCAGCATTTGTCTTCATTTCAAGTTCTTCAATACCAAACGATGCTAAAACTGGAGGACAGTGGCTGTAACCTCAAAATGAGAACCCAAATTTGACCAGAACTTGCCATTGCAACCTGTTTTCACCTCGGGCTGCAGCTCTTTTCAAGTCAGTGGTAACCAGGGACCAATATTCCCTTCTAATTCTTCACAGCTCAGTCTATAGGCTTTGCATTTTCAATCACTTCCTGTACCTGACCAAAGCAATAAACCAGATTCCATTGGCTTGGCAAAAATTGGGCTCAAAGAACCTCTTATGTGTAGGCAGCTCCTCTCTGCCATCCCAGAGCAAAGTGCCTACAGCTGCTGTGACCTGGTAGAGCACAAGTGCTGCACATTCCCCATCAAGCAAGCACAGGTGAAACGGCCCAGGCTCAGAACAAGCATTCCTCTGGGTGTTCTGACCCACACAAGGAGATCTGGAGGGGCTGGGATGGAGGGAAGTTGGGCTGGGAAAGCTGCTCTGCTCTAAAGATTCCTTTTAAGTATGGCTGAAGAAAGCAGGGAAGCCTGGAGCTGAGAGGCAGGAAAAGCCTGGAGCAAATCCCTTATTTACTTTTCTTGTGGTGTTGTTTTCCCTCTTTTTCACTTGCCCCCACAGCGAAGAGACCTAAGTTCTACTTGCAGTTCTGCTTCATGACGTTGGGTATGGCCTTTTGGTCTTCTCTGTCTTCGTTTCCCATGTATAAAGTGGGGATATTCCTAGAAGCAGAGTCAGAAGGGGACTCCAGGTCAACACCCAGTACCCTCTTCCAAGATGGGAGCAGTTTTATCCATGTCATTTCCAAAGGCCTGTTCCTGAGAGCTGGGAATTGCTCCTGAAAAGCAATAAATTCCTGGTGAACTTGTGTGAAGCTGCTTTGAAAACTTTGGTTCTTTATTGCTGGGATGTTTTTCCTAGGATTTATCCCAAGTCATGCCTCTTCTCATGTGTGCATCATGGCCCTGAAGAACAAAGCTCTATCTACAGCAGGGACTTAGTTAAGGACTTCAACTGTAAAATCAAACACTTTGGAAAGTACCTGTAGGAAACAGTATCTATAATACAGATATTACAGTATTATTTATATAGTGTCATCTATACTATAGTATTTATAGTATCTATATCTAGTATATCTGTGTTATAGTATCTATAATAGTATTAATATCACTATTATTGTTCCCTCATCCTACGCAAGCATTCAGAGGACACACAAACAACAACATGCCTGATCCAAAGGATTTGAGTTCCCAGCTCCCAGACCTGGAAACCAAAACCCATTTAGCATCAGAGCAGGATGTGATTAGAGGCTGATGGCATCTCTATGACCACAAACGTAACTGACCCTCCAGTTCTCACTGTGGAGCACAGCTGCCCATGAGGATGCATTCTGATTTCTTCCACCTTCCAGTGTAAGTGCAAGGTTTGAGCAGGTCAGTGCCTTGCTGTTAACCTCTGGCAGGAAATACGCCGTCAGGCTTGTGAGCACTGAGTGTGGGCAATTTCTACTCTAAGGCAGCAGTTTTCACCAGTACTAATGACTCTGTCCAGTGGGAAGCAATAGAGAAGCAGGTTCTTTTGGAGATAAGTCAGTGCTAAAGCTTCTGTGAGTTACTGCTCTCTGTGGTCATGCTTTAAATCCCCCGATGTTCAGCTCTCTTACCCACGGCTTTAAAAGCAAACACTTTCCATTGTCTAGAAGTTATAAGGCAATAAAAGCCAGGGTGCTATTTCAGTCCCGATACATAAACACGCACATAAAGTTGATAGCAACCAAGCTTAGCAGCTGAGTGTCTCGTGAAACTCCTGCTCAAGGCTTTCAAGCCCTGCATTAGCTATTAGTGACCATACTCTGCAGAGCACACACAGTGGGAATGTGCCTGCCTAATCTGCCCGTGCAATCTCACCCCTCTCTTGCTACGGGGGAGCTGGTGAGAGTTTCCCTTGCATCATTAGAGGAGATGTTTAAAAGGAGGTCTAAAAAGGCTGTTAGGAAATTCACTGTTCAGTTGTGACAACAAACACGGCTTTAGGGAAGGGGGAGTCCTCATTAAGATGTTTAGCCACAGTAATGACTGACAATGCGTGTGCATGGGGGGAAGCAGGGGAAAACATCCCCTATGGGGTTTGCTCTGTGGAGGGATGGCAGCTGGACCAGTTCCAGACTGAACTGTCCCAAAAAGCCAGATTCCTTCGAGGCAGGATGTTTATAACCACCCTGGGGCTGACGCTTGTGTCCACTGCCCGTATACACCCATGCTGCGTTCCTGTCACCACCACTGCGTCATCCTCCTGCTCCTTTGCTGCATCATCCCCTTATTCTTTTTCCTCCCTGTCTTAATCATTCTCTGCTCAGAATCCTGCTGCTTGCACAGTGCACACAGGGAGATGGTCCCTCAAGTCCCCGCCACAGCTATTTGTTGGCATGAACCAGAAGCTGCAGCCCTGTGCCATTTAGACCTGCCCCTATACCCTGAAGTCTCCCTTCTCCTCTTTCCTCCTTTTTTGGCTCTTCCATTACCCCATTCATCTCTGATGTCTCTCCACCTCCCCCATTATTTTCCACCCTCTCCAGGTTTCCCCTCTCCTCTTCCAGATCCTCATGTGCTCCATGCTGCAGCCTCTGCCTGTCCCAGCATCTGCACTCTCCTTCACCTCAGCCCTTTTACCCCTCTGCTTCCCGTTCCATGGCGGGATATGAAAACACTGGTGCCTGGTATCCAAACCAGGTCAATACGGAGGGACAGAAATCCCACCCGGATGCACTAACCCCAATGGGCTTCCCAGCTGCCTGCTGAGAAAGTGCATCCGAGCTGTGGACTCAGCCCTCACCCCCGCCGTGCTCCTTCCGGGGGGCCTGGGAGCCGGTGCAGGGGGGCTGCTGGCCCCCGGCCATGCCACCGACTTGCTTGAGTTAAAGCCTCATGCATTTACTTGGGTTCCTTGCTCCTGACTCCCAGGGAAGGGGGGATGCACACAAAAGGGCCGCAGTGCTCTGCTTCCCTTGCCTTTGCTTTCCCAATTTTCCCCCTTTTCTTTCCTTTCTTTGTCCCTGTAAAGTCTTGTTCTACACAAAGGCTTCCCGCTGTCGCTCGGGACCTGGCAGGGCTCCTGAGCAGGGGGGCAGGATGGGAAGAAGACAGCACTGGGAAGGAAGAAAAGGGCTCTGATTCAGCAGAGCAGGTCTGTGACTCAAAGGGCTCCTGCTCTTTGAAAGGGCAAGATTCTACAATGTTATCGTTCTTACGAATGAGGGGAGCGAAGGAAATCACTGGTGTGAGGAATACGGGAATGCAAACGGAGGGAAGAACACAGGCAGCAGAGAAACCTCCCTGCACCACCCCTAGCAAAAGCCCTGGACCCCCTTCTCCATACGTCTGTGACCCCACAAAGTCAGGATATGAATCATCCCTGTAGTCCCTCCCAGCCTGGCTCCGACTGCTGCCACCATCGGACAAAAGGACCAACCTGGGACAATTGCTGACCTGACACAAGTGTCAGTGTTTTGCCACTAAGGAATGGCCCAGCCACTCCTTCAGCCCCCTGCCTATGGACCCGGTGATGTGGGAGCTGAATAAATCCGAGCATGTTAGCAGGGGATTAAAACAAGCTGCGAGGCTGAATCGCGGTGCAGAGGGCGAGCTGAACTGGTTGATTAATGCCCTGATGAAGTGGGGAGATGGGAAAGGACTTTGCTGGCATGGACCAAGTGGCAACAAGCAGGAGTTCTACACATTCTTCAGCCCTCAACGGTGAGGACAGACCCATCAGCAGCACCGTGCTGAGGAAAGCATCTGTAGCCATTCTGCCTCTTCTCTGTGCACCTATAGAGATGCGAGTGTAAATCGTTCCCCCTACATGAGTTAATCTCTGCCTCAGTTCTACCTGTTTGATGCCAAAGGGAACAGATTCATCTGCCCAGAGGTTTTAGGCTTCTTTTGGCACTGTCTCCATTAGGTTAAGTGTATGCTACCAAGCGCTAACTTGGATATTGGAAACTCAACACTGCATTGTAGAAAGTGCCTCCTATCAGGTTGACTTTCATCCCAAGTATTCTTAGCAAAAGCGAATGCAAAGATCATACCCTAAAACTACAAAGTGCTTCATCCAAGGCAGTTTTCATACAGAGCAACAGCCAGATCAACACACTGATGTATCAGAGTTTGCTTTGGAAACAAGTCCTTGAGATCCATTAGAAACCAGCGTCTGAAAATACCGTGCAAAGAAACCAGAAGGGTTTTTTTTCTCCTCTAAACCCGTACCTTGAATTTCCCCTTTGGTAGCTCAGCAATGTTATTTCATTTACTTCTGTTTAAATGAGCTTTGAATGTATTCCTTCAGGAAGTGCATTATCCTGATCCGAAAGGCCTGTAATTGGTTTGCAGAAAAATGCTTGCGATTTCTCATCACTTATGCATATAATTACCGGCCTTAGAGCAAATTGAGAGTTCAGTTCCTTTGTAAGACAGTAACATGCGAAAGGGGAAAAAATAAGGGCAAGCAGGAATCATTTGGAATTCATTAGAGTCTGGCACAAGGCGGAATATTCCATAAAATTAACCTGGGAACTGAAAACAGCAACTACCGATCGGCAATGTTACTGACCCTGAAAATCGAGTTTGCTTGTGAACCACTGTAAAATTCCACTGTCTTCATCATCAGATGTTATTTACATGGAAAAAAGGGATAGGATGGTGGCTTGCTCGTCCAGGTCCATGTCAGGAGTTCTATGCTCTGCCTCTTGAGTCACTTCCAGTTACTTCTCCCTCCTGCTCCCCAACATCCCTCTACAATAAATTACACCTATTGCAGTATTTGCTTGAACTTCCGTATGGAACCTGAAATGCCTCTGTGCAGAGCAATGGTCAACTTGGCTTCACCCAGCTCGCCCTCCAGATGCTGTGCTACACCTCAGGCTCCCTCCAGGCTGAATTTAATACAACTTCTAAGATGCCCAGGTGGGTTCATCAGAAGGATAAGGAGAGCAATGTTGAGTGACTGAGGAACTGCACTCACACCTAGCACCACGAGGAGCTGGGATCCTGCTTATCTTTCCTCATAGTGCCCTTGGGGCGAATTTCCTCTTTATGTTTCTTGCTTTATATTTGTAGGGTATTTAATGAACATCTTTGTGCCACCTCCAGTATTGTATTTCACCTTGCTGGCAGATGAACTGCTCTGAGCTGCACCAGGGAGCTATTAGTTCCTGGGAACCACAGGAAGCTTGAGATCAGAGACACTTCTTCCCTGTTGCTTTGCTGACCTTCTGAGCCTTCTTTCCATTGGGAGGAACAAGAGCTGGCTTTCAAGCAAAAGCAGTGCTTATTGCCCTCTCATTATCTTCCTGAAGATCACAGCTATTGGGAGAAGGACTGAGAACTTCCAATATTTAACAACTTAACACAGCCTGAGTGTGTCTGAAAGCTTACTGTGGCTCCAAGAAGGTGGTGTCAAAATGAGCTCCTACATAGAGAAGCCTTGAAAGAAACAAGCTCAGCCAACGTAACTTCACCCAGTGTGAGGATTTGCTTTAAGACCACATCAAAGTTTTCTTTCTGGATCTAAGGAATTTTACTCCATTAAAGTGGAGTTTGCCACTTCTGCTGAGGATCTGCAAGAGGACCCACACTGAGATCCAACCAACCTAAACCGTGCTATAAGCATTGCACCCCTCTATTTCTTTGTGAGAGTTATTTAACTGCGCATTAATAGGGTCAGGATTCAGGCACAGACCTCTTACTCTATTTGCCTAGTGCTGTCCCGCTGCACTATCAGCCCTTGCTGGCATCGCTGCAGTAAAACTAATCAGTAAAGCCTGCAATAATGGAAAACCATCATTCAAAACAGCCTCTAAACAAGACAGTGGTTGAACAATTTTGCCTCTCCAGTCGCCTTAGATATACCACAGAGTCTGCTGACTGGAGCCAGATTTAGTAGTCTTTGAATGACAGTCCCTAAGTGAACGCGGTTAAAAAGCAAGAAACCCTTGGGCTCACCACAGCGGCGCAGGGAGGATGACCTATGAATCACTCTGTAGGAAGTCCATATTGGTTCCCTAATGAAAACGTACATTGAAGCAGCTGAACAGAAGGTTGGTTGTCCAGGCTGGTTGGATTCCAAGGGCTTCCTAATGAATTCAAGGCTGAGGTTCCCCTGTTACGTGGTAACATGAATGATAGCTTTGATGGGAAGTAGAGACTGAGGAAATGAAGCAGGTCTAATGCCGGGTGGCAGCGCGCCTCCCATGGAACACTTTGCAATGGCCTGTGCAGACAGTGGGTTTAGAGTCCTGTGGTCTTTAGTCAGGCAACACTCAACAATGATGCTGCCATTAACAATATTTGGTCATATTTTACCCAACAGGCCGATAAACCCGACCGCTTCTACAGCCCTCACATTCTGTCCTCACTCAAAGCCCATTGCTCTCCAAGCCCATAACTCCAAACTTGTACTTTATAGAGGTATATGCACCCATTTCCTCTGATCTTCTGTTCTAAAGCACTGGGTTGAGACTCAGGGGATCTGGGTTGTCATTTTTGTGACTTTTGGCAAGCCAACTCCTCATCCTCTGCCTGGGTTTCTATTTGGGGAAAGGAACTAATAATTCTGCCTCTGTCAAACTGCTTCCCTGGTCTAGTCAGGCTCCTTGGAGAAGAGTCAGGCTCTTGCAAATTGTTTATGCAGTGCCTAGCGCGAGGGAGCCAAGATCTAGGACCTACAGAATGTACCATAAGTCTATACAACAAGCTTACTCCAACTCTATGCTACATCTGCTCTTTAAGCCTTCATCTTCAGCGCAAGTTTTATTCCAGTATCCACAAGCACAAAGCAATGTCCACAAATGAACTTGCTCTTTCCAATGAAATCTGACATCCTCACACATCCTACAGCCGTCATGTGCACTGTACTGACAGACTGCTGCTATTTGTTCAGCTTCTTCTCCTCATCCTTGAGGAAAAGGCATATTGACTTCATCTATGGCTTATGAAAAGAATGCTCCCATCAGTTCACAAGTTGGGAGACAAGAAAAAGGCAGCTTTTACCCAACCAATATTTGAGCTATGTGGCAGCTCCAGTGTATGAAAATGCAGTCTACAAGCAAACCTATTTACAGGAATAAATACACCTGCAGTTAAAAGGTTTTGATGTCTGATTGTGACACAGAGATCTACACCTGCATCTACAGAAACTCAGACAAAGACAATCATATGCATGTGTTTGTGGTTACATCTGTCAAGCCTACATACCTGTAAGTATCCTTATATGAAATGCACAGCCTCCCTCCAAGCCTAAAGGTGTGCACATGGTAGGAAGTGGGTCGCTTTTCCATTTGGGAAGGGGGGGTTAAACACGAAAGGACATGTTTCCTTGCATGTTCCTCACGCCACACGAGCGGCCAACAATGACAGTGAACAACGTGTCCAAGTTGTTAGCTGAGCTATTTTCTCGACCACAAAATAAGTGGATTACTAACCAAAAAATCACTGCTCCTGCCAAGGCACAGTTTTAAAACACACAAAATGAAAAGGAATAAAAATCCAATAGATTTAACCCATGGAAAGAAAAAACAGGGAAAAATAAAGAGAACACAATAAGTGTCGAGCAACAGGGGAGGCTCATCTGGCGGGGAACTAAGGGGTCAGGAAGAACACGTTTTCTTTCCTGCTCTGCCCAAGAACTCACAAACTGAGTCAATTCAACTCTCCAGTGCTTCCTTCTCACCATCTCTGCAACAGGGACAAGGAGAACTCTGCAGCCACACAGGGCTGCTTTAGGTCTCTATCTGCTTGAAGCAACTTGAGTTTAGAGTCTAGATTGAACTTGATCAACGCCCAGGAAGATAAAGATATAGATGTATTCTTGGTGTGTAAAAGTAAGGAAAGAGGAATAACAGTTATTCTGGGTTATGTATCAGTATTAAAGAAATCCTGATTGTATTCTCAGCTGGTAGAAGTGGATGTTGTGTGGCTGCCAACAGAGCTGTGCTGGTTAGTACCTAACACGGTCCTTTCCTTCCTGAGCAGTAGCATCGATCTTAAAGCTATTTTCAGTGCAGGAACTAACCAGTGCAAGTGAATCAGAGTACAGCTGGTTGTACTACAATAGCTATTGGGAAATATTTTATATCCAGGTTCTGGTTCATTGCCTATACTTGAAATAATTGTGATTAGCTTGGCCTCCAAAGTTCCTTCATGTTCATTCCTAACATATTTCATCTTACTTTAACCGTGAAATATAAAGTATGGCCATATGTGTTTTGCAGTCAAATTCTTCAGTGAATACCTCATGCCATGTGCCCCTCCACCACTTGGGTTCGGTTGGGATGTCAGTCAGGAGTGCTAATGCACTGTAACTCCTATGGGACAACACTGATGCTCACGCAATGCTACTCGTGCCCCAGTTTTCTCTGACTTCCATGCTCTGATGCAGATTTGATGATCTCAAAGGCCGTTTCTCGTCTCTGACATCTCTGATCCTCTGACATTTAAACAAAAGGCAATCATCCCACGGCTGCAGTTATGAAGAGCTGGAACCTGGCCAGTCACAATATTACCCTCATCTTTCCACTGACGCGGTGAAGCTGTCTGCGTGCTCCAAAGGAGTGTCCAGGCAGGATAACTCCATAGCGCTGATGAGCAAATACTGAGCTACAGCTTCAGTTAAAGGCTAACACAAGAATGGCAGGTCCTTAATCTAAAGCTTGGGGCTGATAATCATTAGAGCTGACTGCAGACTGTTAGAGAACAGTTACTCACTTCTGCTTTTGCCATTACCACCAGCAACACTGCCCCGATGCTCACTGAGCTCCCAGGGGTACAGAGGGTGAGATGGTGGAGATGGACTCCATAGATCCAATTCCTCACGCAATGGATGGGGACTCATGTGCAGAACCCCCAGTGATGAGCTCTGAGCCTGTCTGTGGTGCTTAGGGACAGGGTTTAGTGGTGAGGTTGGCAGTGCTGGGTTAATGGTTGGACTCAATGATCTTAAGGGTCTTTTCTAACCTAAACAATCCTATGACTCTGCAATTCCATAGCTGTTCTCTCTCCCTGGAGTACTCCCCTCCCTTATCCCAAGAGAGCTGCTATGCCAGTGATGGCTTCTGTTCTGGATTTTAACTTGTTAAAAAGGAGAACAAAAGACATCATAGGTCACTTACATAAAGGAAGGAATATATTGTCCTCATCAAGCAATCAAGAACAATGAGAAAGGTCATAAAAACATACAGAAGGCCAGTATTTCAGCTGGTGGAAGCAACCGAGCTCCACTGGTGACACTGGTTCATAAACTTTAATGGCGTGATGCAGTTCTACCCCATCTGAAGCTGCAATTTGCAGATGAACAACTTGTGACTAGAAAAAAGACAGAAAACAACTCCCAAAGTCCAGCCAGATCCTGCAGATACGTTACTTTCAATACATGGGTTTCTCTGATTTATTCCCCAGCCTCCGGTTGATGAAATGCTCCCTTTCAATACGTTCTTATTTTCCTCTTTATTGCACAATGGTTTCAAAGTGTTGCAAAGCTCCAAGGACTAATGAGGCTACCGGCTAGATTTGTGTATTAAACTGTTCCTGAGTCCTACATCATTAAACTGACAACTCCACATGGCACAGACCAAATGCCATTCACTTCAGCTCAGTGGCCTACAGAGAGGTCCTATACAACCTGCATATGGATTGCAAAAGGCAAATGACTGGTGTTCTGTTGGCACCCAAGCCAGCGTGAAGATGTTGATGGCCCCTCTTCCCTACCCTGCTCTTTCTATATGGGATCCCTTGGGCTCAGCACTGGAGCACACAGCAAAGGGTGCCATCAATGTCCTCATTGCTGGTTATCAAGGCTTGGCATGCCTGTTCACTGAAAGCCAAATCTTGAGGCATTTAGTGTTACAAAGCCTTCCCACTCCCTTTCTCCACCTCCTCTGCTGAGGGCTTTCCATATGTAAGAGCTAAGATACGAAGACTTGAGAAGTTGGCTCTGGATGCATGGAGAATTCTTGTCTCCAGGACTGTCAGCAGTAACATGCACTCATTATTATGTTGATGCTGGCTATTTTTCCAAGGCAAATTATTGCTTTCAAAGCTGACTAAAAGAGCTCTTCCCTGGGAGGAATGTGTCCCCTTTTATTTATTGCATAACCAGCCCTCGAAAAAGGCTCAGAAGGGTTGAGTGTGAGGCAGCCTTGTGCCGCTTACACGCATGGGATATTCTCTCTATATTAGTCACTGAACAGATGTGCCTTGTCATATGATGCATGAAGTAGCACTGGGAAGAAACAGACAATTAACTCATCCTTCTGAACTGAAGAAGTTCCATGGGCAGTTGCTCACCCAAGCATCAGACCCACCTTTAGCATGAAGAACACAGAGGAAGGCAAGAAAGAACCAATGAACCCAACGTCCCTTCCAAGCAAGGCATCAGCTGGGTATCATTTGGAAGCCTTTGGAAAGAAGGCTAAGGCATTTCTTTTCCTGAGGTTATTTTGATGGTGGTTATTGCAGTTCCCTTTTCCAGTGTTGGAAATCATTTTAGGAGATGGCAAGTTAAATTTAGGTGTTTCTTTCCCTGGGTGGTGACAACACACAGGGAAGTTGAAAAAGAAGCAGTAAAAGCAGAGCACTGCAGTTTTACAGCACTTAACTTGCTACTGCCTAGCTTAGTAGAGTGATAGAAGCATCAACCCCCCATGTTTTGGAGACCTGATGAAAGCTATACATTGCAAAAGCCATTTGCTGACAGTGCTTTAAGCTCCATCTTCATGTTACCTTTCAGAGCACGCATGATGTATCTCGTCCTGATGGTTTAGTTCACAATGTGGGATCCCTCCAGCTTCCTTCAGGCTGGACATTCAGAGAGATGGCTGTGATTCCTGGCAGGAATGAAAATGAGAAACAGCTCCAGTTTGTCTGGTGAGGGTGTTTAACTCCCCAATGCAAACCAAGGCAAAACTGTCTATTTACACATAGGACCATTGAATGGAACATCAGGGTGTTTCCCTGGTAGAAAAGTGCTGGTGCTATATTAAAAGCTGAACAGTTGAAAAGCCAATTCCATCTCCTCTGATGGAAAAACACAGGAGCTTCAGTAAATGCAATACAAGTCTGAACAGGTCTACAGAGCACTGGTTCTGACACCAGCATCTAGAACATTGGTGGAAGCCATAGCTATTACTTAGAAATACAAGAGTGGTGGTGTCTGAGAGCAGCAATAAGCACACGTGGCAACTTATTCATGGTTACCTGGGGCTCAGATGACACTGGCACAGGGTGCCCAGAGAAGCTGTGGCTGCCCCATCCCTGGCACTGTTCAAGGCCAGGCTGGACACAGGGGCTTGGAGCAAGCT
>JANHGB010031022.1:15972-30182 GCA_026283785.1 Coracopsis vasa
GCTTGGAGCAACCTGCTCTAGTGGAAGGTGTCCCTGTCCGTGGCAGGGATTGGAGCTGGAGGAGCTTTAAGCTCCCTTCATCCCAACCCATTCCAGATGCTATTATTTATCAGAGGCAATTTAACTGGAAAACAGGAAGGGAGCACCACACCTTCCAAGAGGAGCTTGGCGTTGACTCTGCAGGTCTCAATGTCTGTAAGATTGGAGGAATCCTCTCTCCATGTCTCACTTGAGTGTGCCTCCTCACAAACCCAAAGGTCTCTGTCATTAAGCCACAACCGTGCCCTGTTAAAAGATGTGCAATGGTTCCTATTATGGGTAAAATCCTAATAAGTGTCTTTTGCTGGAGGCCTTTCAGTTATTTGCTTCTCTCCAATGAACACCCATGTCCTGCTTGCGAGGCAGCATCCTTGCCTGTCACATCCTTTCCTTTCACATCCTTTCCTCTCACATCCTTTCCTCTCACAGAACTCAGGCTACCATGGATTTCCATTTGATAATTACAGATTCATCCAACAGCCTGCCTGGGACAGCCTGCATTTACCAAGTCCCCTTCAGGTTAAAACCTGAGGGAGTTTGCCTTTCAGCACATATGCAAACAAAATGGAGAACATTTTCATTACATTTCTGGTTTCAAATCTTAATTTTACTTCTTTGTCTGAAACCCCCCACAATTTCTGAATTTTCTAGTTTAGTTCTTCAGACTGAACATAAATTTCCCTTTTTTTCCCCCAGAACAGGAGTGCTGAAGAAATGTTAATTCCCACTAAAACATTTCCTAAAAAATCAAAGCAAGATACTTTAAAATGCTCAAACCTCAATGTTCCGAGTGCCCTGGTGTCGATCCTATCACCTGTAACTCCAGATTTATGAAAGCTCATCTATTTATTCCAAACAAGCTCTGCAGCCAGGACAATTACAGTCAGAGCATCCATCTCCTTATCAGCTGGAGGTGAAAATACACCTTTAATAGATTTTAACTCAATAACCCCAAAATCTTAGCTGAGCTTTTCTGCTGGCTTAAGTCACCATCACATCATCAGTCCTATGGGGAGAATTCGTTCCAGATTGCCTTAATTACCTTTTTCTGCCTTCTTGCTTGTCCAGTAATGATGCCCCAATCCCATCTGTCTGGTGCAGTACCACGACAGAGCTGTGGCTGTTCTGTATCACTGCAGACATGACACTCCATCCTTGGCGCAGAGCACAGATAACGCACTGGTCTGATTTCTCATTGAAGGGTGGATGGTTGGTGTAATTTAAGACTAGATTTATACACGAGGCATCAAGCCCCACTGCAGATAGCCTGTTGAGAATTACCAGGTGTATAAGAACCGCAGAGCCACGGAGTTGCCTGGAGCAGGAACCACTGATCAGTAACTTGTGTGGGGACCGTCTGCTCGCAAGAGGGGCAGAGGCGTAAGCTGGCACGCATAAAGCAACCGATCCCATGGACATGACCCTCACAGCACAGTAAACCAGAGATTATTCAGTGTTCAGAGGCAATGCAACCCCCCTCAATGTTCTGGGAACACTGTCCCTCAAGGGGAGATATCAAAGCACACAGCCTAATTCTCCTTGACCTCTCAAGGACTGCTGGCTCAGCAAAATGACCGACTTTACTAGGTGATGGAAGCCAAGAGGCCGAAGCTTGAAGGCTGCTCGTGCCTGTAAATGCAGCCACAAGAAGGATTTCTCAATGGAAAGACACTAATGGGAATGAGCTGCATTAATGAGTCTGCAACTGATTAAGTGTGTGACTTCATTTCGGACTTGCTCCTCTCCCATGTTATACCTATCTCCCTAAGCAGAGTACTCCCTCTATGTAGTTCCATGCTCCCTGCTGTGATGGGGTTTTAGCTTGCCTGGGAACTCGAGGAGACATTTATAAACAAGAATAAAGTGGAAGAAATGTGTTTTGAATAGCTTGGTGTTCCCTTCCATTGAAATTCCTGAGGAACGTGGTGGTAAATAGGGATGTATATATGTTTGTTTATAGAGACTGACTTCAAAGCAGCTCCCACTGCACTTGGCTCAACTTTCCAACAATGATTTATACTCCTTGGCTTCCCTTGAATTTGTTTGGGAAAACTCAATCTCTTCGTGTGGTTCAGTGGGCATTGAAGCTCTTTCTTTCCATTGGCACTAATGAGGACCCTGGTTGATTGTTGTAGATGAGACCCAGAATGAAATAGATGAAGCCTGAGGACTTGGTTCAACATTAGCATAGCCCACGTTTGTGGTGTCAGGAGTCTTACCTCTCTTTCTACCATCATGTGCAGCTCAGAAGTTGGGTTCAACAGCCCTTAAGTGACTGTTGGTGCAGGATTCCTTGGAAAACAAGACCGGAATTAGGGCTGCATCAGAGCAACGTATGGATGAATCAGATCCTAAGTTTCCAAGCCTAAAGGTCACCCCTGGGGTGGGCTGTTAGACCATGACAGCAAATCATTCCCCTTACTGTTTGTATGAGCAGATAACTCTGCTCATGTGGCTGCACTCATTACTACAAGAGTTGCCTTAATCTCCTACTTCATTTCTGTTACTCTCTAACCCATCACTGAAAAGGACTCTTCACATTTCCCAGCCTTGCCCCTATAACTGAATCCATCAGGCATGGAATGATCCAGGACTAGACCGGGAGCTTTCGCCTGAGCTGGTGCAAAGCAATTCCCCACTGGGAAAAAGATGGAGAGGAGCCCAGCCCCTTCCCAGAGCAGTTTGGCCAGAGAGGGCAGCACAATCCTGCAAGCCCGGCAGAGCTCAGCACCGTTAATCCCTAGGATCACAGCGCCGAGCCTATTTTAACTGCACACACAAAACCTGCGAGAGCCACCAAAGGCTCTGGTGGGAATGAGGTGACGCTGGGCTGAGTTAAACCCATCCCGTTTGCTCTGTGGATGCTGTGCCCTTTAAAAATAGGAAGAGGTTCGAAAACAACAATCACAGAAGCCTCTTTTCCTCCCAGCCCCACTTCTGGTACGAATAAGCGTGTGGCAAGATAAGTGGGCGAAGTATTACAAGATGACGTTCCTGTCGGCCCCGATTATAAACAACAACAGCGATGGAAGAGCTCTTGGTTCATTTTTCCCATTATAAACCCACTTGGTATTTCAAAGGGCTCTGCCAGGGAAATGCTTGTTTGAAAGTTCCACTGATGCAGCTACAAATCATCCCGTTTGGAAGCGCTGGTGGGAAGGGGATGCAGGGGAGGGAGAGAAGAGCTTGTTTACTTGATGTGCTGCACATCCAGCCTGGCCAAGGGCTCCGGCGCAGCCGTTTCCATGCTGACACACTGGCCCCTTGCATCAGCTGTGAGACACACACAGTGGGGGACACAGGATGCAGAATCCAGGCTGTGTTACACCCATGGTTCTCAAGCACTGCTATGTACAAGCCTGCAATGGGATCTGTGTGAGTTTTCCATTCACTGCCATTCACTGAGGCTGCTGTTTGAGAGAGGAAAATGTGTATTAGCATCAATAACACCCTGGGAATATTGAATCCTAAGAGAGGTGAAGGGATAGGGCCACGTATTTATTTGGTTTAGGCTTTTATAAAATGCCTATGGTAAAAACCAGCCGGATTGTTGACTAGAGAGAGGCAGACACTGAAACGGGCTGGAGATCCCAGCCATTCTCATAGCCCACATAGGAACAGGCAAATGGAAAGCAACAGACAACAATTAACAAAGGGCATAGGTTAAAATGACCTAGAACCGGCTGATCTGCTTTGGAAGACACATGCCTGGTGCTCCACTGCATTCATCCTGCTCTTTAATACACTGGGGCCTATGGAGTCATTACAATGGACACCAATTTTCTTATCCTGTATCCAGGAATACAAAAGAAGCTTGGCAGAATTCAGGTAACTCCTTGTATCCCTGTAACTCCTTGTTCCTCTGTCTGCAATGTAAAGCTCTTTTGATGTGGCCAAGATGGAATTCTTTGTGTATTGAATTCAAACCTGCAATGAAGCATTCAAGGACAGAGAAGAGGATGTTCTGCTTGGGAATGCAGGAACTCGAAGCTCGCCAGAAATAAGCTGCCATTTATCTGCACTGCAGGTTCTGATTCAAAATGGAGCTTTTCCGAGCTCCATGTCTAAACAACAGACAGGCTAAGATGTTTGGCCCAGACAACATGGTGGCTTCTTCTCCCTTCTCCTATAGATAACATATCCTGCATCAAGGACTGGGGAATTTAACCAACACCGTCCCATCATCACGGCTGATGCTGTTCTCTATTGAGTAGGCAATAGGGAAAGACAGAAAGAACTTGAAGTCTCAGACCAGACTCAGAAACTGAAACAGGATTAAACCCAAAGCCAGTCATGGAAATGGCCCAAGCCTCATTCATTAACTACCACTAGAGCAAATTATGCTCTATGGGTGCAATCATTACCTTTGCAGAGGCTCACAAGTGGCTGAAAATACATCTAACTCCTGACATGCAGCCCTTACATGTCCTTCAGTCGCAGAGGGGATGGGTGAAGGGCAGAAGTGTAAATAGGAGTTTTAGAGGATTAAATAGGTTCTGCAGGCTTGAAACCCTGGGAGCTTTCTGCTGGGGTGTCTGGTTTTCATATTCAGGCCAGCTTGGGTTGCACACCTATAGCTCATTGGGTGTCCTGTGGATCAAGTTAAAAAGCACATTGCTTTCAGAGCAAACTATAAAGTCAGTGATACTGCGTGAAAGGAAACAGCTCAAACTGGACCTCTGTCCATGAGGTCCTATCTGGAAAGAGAATGGTGCCTTGTGCAAAGCTGAAGCTGAGCGGGGAGGAAAGTCCCTTGAATCCTCAGGCCAGGCAAGCGGAAAATCAGTGCTGGCAAATCATCCGAGAGCATTGTTTGAAGGATCTGAATCCTCAGCCCTGTCCTGGTCTCAATCACTGTCGTTTTGAAGCAGTGAGCTCTGCAGCATTGACAAATGATGTTATGTTCCCTTTGGACTGACCACGCTGGTGCAGGACTCACACATTGTCCCTAGCACAAACCACACACAAGGGACCCTGTTGGCCAGAAAACCTGGCTTTTCCTCATAACACTTCCCTGGACTTCAGAGGTACCTCAGGCCATGAGATGAGCAGTCAAGGTTCATCTGGTTGTCCTGGATGACCTAACGTACACCACTGCATCCTGCTTCACACTCTTGCCCCGAGCAGTAAGGAAGAGTTCACCTATAATGGATGGGAAAGCAGAAGTACAAGACTGTGTGCCCAAAGGATACCTGTAAGCTTCCACATTCTTCTCCTGCAGCAGGATCCACTGGTTCGCCTTGGATACATCCATACTTACCCAGCCTTAGGCATAGAACAACTCCTCATTTTAAAAGGTACTGGATTACAGGAGGTTGGTGGCAGGACACGTGTCAAAGGACAGGATTCAGAGGCAAAGCATGGCCATTGTTTGACCATGGAGTGATTCAAGGTGGATGCTTGAGCCTGACATTGGATAATCCCTCCCATTTCAGCAGGAACCTTTCAGCTGCAGTTAATCCACGGTGACTGCAAAGACCATCAGCTGACAAGTGACACACCAAGGACATTCCTTCGTTGCTACAGATCAAGAAGGCTCAAGGCAAGAGGGTGACCGGTGGGTTATGCGGGTGAGGAGTTTGAGTCTTCAACTCAGATGCACAGAGTAGGTTCAGGTTCCTCATGTATTCCAGGCAAAAGCGGGATGTGGGATTTCTACATCCCAGGTGATCTCGTCCCTGAGCTATTATTGCATCTGGAATCCCTCTCAGTTTTTTCCATGCAGTATTTCAAAATGCCTCAGTTTCATCCTGTTGTGAAAGAGAAGAAGGTTGAAATCTTCATTCTGCAGAACAGGAAAGCTATTTCCTCCCCAGCTCTGTTTCCTGAGGTGCCCTGTCTATGCAGATATGAATCTAGGAGGAGGATCTCAGCACAACAGCTCCAAGTCTGGGTCTATTCAGCCAAGTGGCACTGGTCAGGGCCATTCACACTGCTTCTTCTTCCGTAATTCCAGCTCTCCTTGGGTTAGTTTACAAGTCAGACAGCAGTTTCATCACATCCTGCCCGTCAGAGCAAGCGTTGCCCAAGCAGCGCCGCATCTTCCCATCTCTATTGTTCCTAATGAAAGCCTGTGACGATGGAGCTTTGCTGACGCTCTTTGTCAGGGAGGCATGGACTAGGACGGCCTTGAGGGGTTCTCTCTCCAGTGGAGTTGGCTTTGCAGGGCTGGTGGGAGTGGAAGCTTCCTTTGAGAAGGCAGCCCTTGACCTTGTGGATACAGAAGCACGCAAGGAGCTCTTCTCCCAGAGCCAGCTCTTGGGCTGAAACCGCTGGCCATGAGACCCAGCACCACGCACAATTGTTTCCTTGTGGTTTGCTGTCTGCTTGCATCCCTCTGCCATCCATTGTTGCAGTTAATCTCCCTGGCGTGGAGGCCACTGCCTTGATTTATGCTCATGAAGTACATAGCGCATCGAATCCATGCTCTGCGCTGGAAGCCCGATCCCAAGTACGATCCCAAACACTTACATGACTAAGCCCAAAGTACCCCAAAACAAGATGATCCCAGAAAGGTAGAGAGATATTTGCCACCTATGAGATTCCAACCCCCGTTGTTAGCATCAGTGTGTGTCAGGAATCGCCCCGCTGCTCCCTGTTAATGTCACACAAGTGGTGTGTTCACTTTTGGTCTGGGAGTATTTTTAGCCCCTTGGGCTTTTTTTAGGTTTCAATTAAATGTCACTAAGTAATTAGCTAAGAGATAGAGTCAGCTGCTGGGGCCAGTAAATGAAAAAGCATATGCTGAAGCCTGCATGAATGGAAAGCTTTTCCCTTGGCAGATGCTTTTGAGAGGCCTTTTCTTTATGCTCCGCTTTTCATTACAGGAGAAGAGCTTTGAAAACATAAATTTGTTTTATGATGGATCTTCTCCACCCCTCACTCCATCCCCCTAAGGAAGAAGCACCCAAGTGCATGCAAAAGCCATCACAACCGCTCTACACTGGAACTTGTATTAACCTTAAGTAGATGTTTAAAGAGCTCCCGAGCTGAACAACTCCAAAACCAAATTTACAACTTCCCTTCCCCAAAGCCAAAGGAAGTGGGGAATTCTTTAAAGGCTCTCTTTGACAGAGCAGGGCAGCTCAGCTCCTCTCAGGACACACTGCAGGAGCCGATTTTGACTGCGTCTGATTTCAGCTGTGTTTTATAGCACAGTTGCGTGTAGAAGTGCTTTGCAAGAGGTCAATAACTGAAGATGAGCCCACTAAAGACAGCAACGTACCTCACATGCTAAGAACAAGGTGTTATTAATGATCATATCTGCATTGCTGCAAGTCTCACCAGTAGGTTTAGGTGATGCCTTCCAGCATTAAGAGTAGTTGATCAGCTGTTAGCATGCCTTTAAATCTATAAGCCCTGTGTAAGTATAACCTCAATATTCAGCGTTACCAAGATGATGACGAATATACACTGTAAGCATTGAGACTACAGAGGTACCACATGGGTGATTGTGGTTTTGTCACTCAGAATAGCATAGCTGTGATACCACCATTAAAGACTGTGGCTGGGGAAGATACAAAGGAGATGCAGCACAGGGAATGCAGTCAGGTACCATCAGAGCATGCAAGCACCACCCTAAAGCAACAAGTGTCACTGGTCAGTCAGAGCAGATGAAGGACACAACACCAGCCAGCCCAGCACCAATTACAGAAGGAAGGAGAGGTCACTGGTCTCCAAAGAAGGTCAGGCAGTTCTGGAGAGGGGATTAGGATGGGGATTTGGGGATTCTGCAGGCTGCAGTGCATTCATGATTAAGAAATCAGTTCACACATTTACACATGGCCCCATTACAGAGGGAAAAATCTAAATACCCGCATCCCTTTGGCAAGTGGGTGTAAAAATACTCCACCACCTACAGTGAAGAAAGCAAAGACTGCTAAAACAAACAAGAGAGAGAACATCTCCCAGACTGTCTTTGTTCCAGCTACATGTCCCTATCTGAAATATCCGCTGTTATAAGCCAAAGCCATTGCAAGCAGGATTGATGTTTTATAGCCACAGTAATAGATGTTGAACAGATTTTACTGTCTTTAAGGTCTGTGATAACTTTTAGTGAGTGGAGGCTACAGCTGGGAATGAGAACAGTGATTTTTCTCAGCTACGTGGTAACTCTCCCATCTGTACCAGCAGTTGCAGCAACATTTGCACTCCCATAGCTTGGGATGAATACACCTGATGTATCTTCAGTTGCTGCATCCATTAATGATGGAGAAGACAGTGATAGACACTCAGGTAGTAAACCAGCCGCAGGAGCAGTGATGGTCAAACCATGGTGCTTCCTGCACATGGCTCCAGTTAAAGAACTGCTCGAGCTGGAGGCAGGTTACAGATGTGCTTCCAGTACAGCTCGGCTGCTCAGCTGGTTTATGAACAAGGAAAAAAAGGGGGGAGAAGGAGCATTGCCCTTGAGCTGCCTGTGCCAAGCAGTTATGGCCATTCAGTAGCAGCAATGCAGGGAGTTGAGACATCCATATGTGAAGTAGGAATACTCATGGACACACAGAGGAAAGACCCACAACACTGCCCCAAGACAAGCTGTTGCTGCTCATAAATCAAAGCCTCAAGCTACTGCTTGGAGCAAGCAGGACTTCTGATTCCTGGGCCATGAGAAGCTCTTTTAATTTAAGATACTGAGCCAAAACACTCCAGCATCAACGTTGCTCTATCCCACTCGAGCCTGAAGAGTCAACATCTGTTCAGAGGCTGCTTCTGTCCCCTGAGCATACTGCTAGTTTTAGGGGAATTAATGCTGTGGCTGTCTGGAGAGCAGAACATATACAGTGTGCCACAGGAGCATTGCTTAATTCAAGCTAATGCATTGGGCTGGTGGGTTTGAGTGTTAACATGGTGTTAACCGGTGGGGTCATGCTGCCTAACATACATCTCAGTAGAGTATCAGGATCCTACATAGATCCACTTCACTCTATGCCATTACATCAAAAGGAGTTTGTTCAAGTTACAGCTATCCAGATGACCACAATGTGGTCAATGGATAAACTGAGGAGGAAAAGACAATTCTGACTTCATTGGTGACCTCACTCAACCCTTTCACATGACAGGGAAAGCAAGATATGGATTTGATCTTGGCCACAGGGATCAAAACTGATCTCATACTTCGGACCCAGAGACCTTTTGAAAGCACAACGGAACCAGATTACTTCCCACAGACTTCAGCCTTCCGGGGCAATAGGGCTTTGAAGGAGAATCTGATTTCATCATTCGAGCTGGTTCTAATGACAGTGTGGGACTACACATTGTAACACCTTCCTTTAAACCTCTGCTTTCTGGAAGACGGAGGATTAGCACTTCCTTGCATGGGCTCCAGTGCAGACACACCACTGGGCTTTCAAACCCCCAAATCTGGGGTTTCACTGGGGAAAACCCAGGGCATAATTATAAGACTGCATTAGATAACTGCTGTTCACACCCAGAGATAGAAACCTTGTGAACACAAAGCAGTTCAGTAAGTGCTGATTTCAAGGGTCCTGGGAAGTTTAGATTGGGTATAAGGAGGAAATTCTTTACTGTAAGCATGGTGAGGCACTGGAATGGGTTGCCCAGGGAGGCTGTGAATGCTCCATCACTGGCAGTGTTCAAGGCCAGGTTGGACAGAGCCTTGGCTGACATGGTTTAGTGTGAGGTGTCCCTGCCCATGGCAGGGGGGTTGGAAGTGGATGATCTTCAGGTCCTTTCCAACCCAAACTATGCTATGATTCTATGATTCAGCTGCTTTTCCCAGAATACTTCCAATGGGAATGGTACAAGTTTCAAAACCTCCGTTTCAGGAGAGGAAATCTACGTACTCTCATCTCCCATGAAGGAAGGTGGACGCACACAGTTATTAATAGCAGCTACCACTTGGCCATCAACACTAACTTCAGTTTATGTTCAGCAACGTTAATCCACTTCCTCAGATGCCTGCGTGCAGCAGCTCCTGGCAGCGCAGGCAGCAGTCCCTACGTACACATTTACAGTAAATCTGTGCCTGCTCTACTCCTAATCTAAACCTGATGGGCAGGATTATTTTTAGCTTAACCTTGGTATTTTGCTAAAAGGAATGTGAATGTCATTGGTGTGGGAGAAAGGGGAAAAGGAGGGAGAGGCCGAAGTAACAGCCTGGTGGAAAATCAAAGCACAGCGCTGACTGTGACCCCTGCAACGAGACATACACAGGTAAGCGATCTTCAGTTGCCTGGGTTCTAATGCCAGAGAGTGACGTTTTTGACCCTCCTTGATTGCAGATAGGAATCACCTAGGTAGGTATTTAAAGCAAACTGTGTTTGCTTTATCTAGATGGTAAATCTACTCCTCGAGTACCAGCATTTCATTTATTGCCTTCCACCCAGATACTTGCTACTTTGCTTCCAGTTCCAGCACAGCAGTGACCGAGTTCATTGTGCTTCCACAAGGGAAGCCACCAGCAGCAAATCCATACCCTAGGAACAACAACACTAATTCCAGCATCAGGCCAGGATCTATATGCATTCATAACCTCATGGGTTCATTAGCCTTTTTCCCCTTGTCTTGCTCCGCATGGGACTAATGGATCCCCCCACTGCTTTCTATCTTCTGGGCTCACTCACCCCGGTGTAACAGGATTCAAATGCACTTCCCCATTACTCATTTGGTGCTGGTTTATACAGCCAGGGATATCCCTGAAAATTCTCTTTTATCCTCCCTTTTTAAACACCTTTAAACAGCCACAAGAATGCTCTGCTGTGGAATATGGCTTTAAACATAAATCAGTACATTAACGGGACGATAGTGACCCTGCTATGAGTTAAAGCTACAGCACAAATCACACCAATCACACCCAAACCCAAGGGAAATGCAAAGTCTGAACCTCAACCTGCCTAACTCTGCAGCTTGTCCTTCTGGGTGCAGAGTGTGGGACTAGAGAGCTGCCCGGGTCCCTTCTCACCTGAGCTACTCGGTGATGCTCAGCTGAGGATGCTCTGGACCACTTGATAACCTTTGAATGGTAAAATAACCCAGTTTGGTCTTGCGTGAGCATCCTCTGCTCACCAGCATCCCATCCCCAAACTTCACCAAAAACCCCAAAGCAAACAGTTTTTCCCTTCATTTAAAATGTCTCTATTTTTCCAAGGGAAATCTAATAAAAACCACGTTTTGTTGACTGATCTGAGTAAACAGCGGAGATTCTTGTGTGAAAGTCAATTTTGTCTGGCTTCTAGGAATTCCACAGGGATAAAATTAGAAAGACCTATACGCAGCCTAGGACTTGTACCAGTAACAGCCTTCATAGAACTGGAACCACAGCAATTTCCTAGGGTTTTTCTTCCTCCAGGACTCAAAGGTCTCAGTTACTCACAGGTTACATCACAAATAGATCTCATTTCTGAAGCTGGGAACACTTAACTGGTTGTAAGAGCAATACCTGAGAGGCAGCCACAGGGCTGATGGAGCCTGGGTGGCCACGGCTGTGTGCATAATTCACTCCATTGTAAGAACAGCTTTGAATGCACACACAAAATGAACAGCTTACCTACTCATTGCTCCTGCTTGTGACTGACACTAACACTGTGCAATCGGAAGCTGGGCACACTGCTGTACTCTGCTTTTTCACGGCATCAACTCCACTGAAGGAGTGGAGGACGCTGCTGCAGTGAAGGGCAGTTATAACACTATGGAGCAGTAGTCATACTCTGAGTATTCCCCAGCCTTTTCCCCCTTTTACTTTGGTGTTTGCCTGTTTCCTATGTTCTTTTTTCCCCTTTACTACTGTCTGTACAGGATATCCCTTTCCATCTTCCTCAACCATCACCTCCATTTCTGAGACTGCTGGTTTACATGAGCCCCCACGGCCTGGTTTTCAGCTGGTTTCACTGCAGCAAGGATGACTTACACGAGCTGATGATCTGTCTGTATACATTTAGGTGTATATTTATCCAGCAAATCTGGCCAGGATGCTTTCAACCTTCCTTATTCACCTGAACCCAGCTGGCTCCTTCAGGTTGGGAACAGCGCTCGTCCCCCTTCTGTGTCGTGTCTCTTGCAAATGAGCCAGTTGGAAAGTGCATCATCCGCTGGGCAGAGAGATCACACTCCAAGGTTATATACTACAGGATGGGTGAGCTGCTGAAGGCTTCAGAGTGCAGGATCAGTCCAGTTAACAACATACTGTACCACAGAGACTTGGTTGTTAAAGCACAGCAAGGATATCTGTGCTGTGAGAGCAGTGCTGGACAGAGACACAGGAATAAGCTTTTGCATCTGTTTCAGCTCCACACAGAGGGGCAGGGATGAGATAGCCACAATGCAGAGGTTTCTAATGAATGGTTTGAAGCTCCAGGCTCCAGCTCTGAATTCGCTTCTCCTTCCTTAATTCTCCAGCTGGGAAATCACTGCAGCTCCCTGCAAATTTCAGCGAAGAATGATGATTTTGGCCTTTCTTTGACAGGCAGAAAGAAGGCCCCTTTCCCAGGCACAGGACTGCTGCATCCATGAGCCAGAAACTCTCTCTTCCCCCATTAATGTACATCCTCCATCCACATGCAGGGAGTTTACTGAACACATTAGACCAAAGGAATAACCACAAGAGTACCCACAACCACCTACACTTCACTTGTGCCCACTCCCACCTTTAGCAGGACCTCTTCCCAGCTAATGGAATCAGGATTGTCTCTTAACCTCTAAACTGTGCAAATCTAATTAGCCAAGGAATTGCTCCCTTGAATCCTGAAGTCCAGACCATCTCTTTTCCAGTCCTTTCATATTAGATGGAAGTGAATCCCACATTACCCACGGGAGTTCCATAAGTACTCTTCCTTCATGTATTCCGATTGACAATTACCTAGGTAACCTACATTTGGTCTACATCTACATTTTGTTTCCCTATGCCATTTTGCTTCCCCAGTCCATTTCTTAATGCTGAATCCTAATCCCTCCCCATCCTCTGGGAAGAATGCATTTTTTGCAATACCTATGTTGTAACTTTCTAGAGCACATGCTTCCAATTTGAGCATTAATTTTCCACAGCTCCTAGCACTAAACCACAAAAGTTCTTCATTTATTTCCCTTTTTATTCTCCATTTAATCCATCCTCTTATTTTATGCTTTGGATCATCTTTGTATCTTACATGATGGCCTCTAGTATAAAAGCTTTTTGTTTAACTACGCACTTAAACCCCACAGAGAAGTATAAAAACTCTAGTGGGGGATTCAGACTCCCGTCATTCCTCATTTACTTCCCATTTTTCACTCCTTCCCAATCCCAACTTCTAAAGCAGAAGAGAAACTTCTTAAGAGCTCCACCAATTTCAAACCAGCATTTGAAGGGGGAAGAACATCCCAGAATCTAATTGTTGCCACTGATTTTCTTCATGACTGGCTAATCTTCCCTGTGCTTCAAGGTGCTGGGAATGGGAATGCTTTGTCCTTGGCAGTCCCCTCTATTAGCAGGTGTAGCTTAGGAGTGGGTAGCATATGATGAGAGCATTACCCTGACCCTAGCAAATGACAGCACATCTTGAGACACAAGATACAGAACCCGTGAACAGCTGAGCTGCCCAAGAGCATCCTACCCCTCTCCACACATGAATGCATCCCCGCGTCTGCAGCAGCTCTGCCAGCCCCATGAGTGCTGCCACTGAGCTTTCCAGTTGCTTTCCTGTTGTAACTGCAACTCAAATCTCTTCTTCAGCTGGGACCGGTTTAGGGCCAATTCTTGAGCTATTGAAGACTACGGGCAGTTTGCCATCAACCAAGAGTTGGCTTCAATGTTCCCTACCATCCATACGGCTTCCACTGGGGATATTAAGTGAGGAATTAGCAGTTTATGTGGAAGCTGAGCCAGGTGGTCTCCCTGTGGGGCATTAAAGGGGATGGGGCAGCTTAGGAGCAAGCACAGGGTTTTACTTCAGCTGTCCCAAAGCTATTTCTACCTGTACCAAACGATGGAGCAATTTCTACCCCCTCCATGCAAGGGTTTATGATGAGGGACAAAGCAGGGAAGCAGCTCTGGCTGTGGAATGCTTCACGTGGTGCTGTGCAGTGCCCAGGAAGCACAGAGCAGCCGTTTGAGAGTGTACAAGACCCCAGTTCACTGCACTGTCCAGTACCTAAAGAAACTGGGGCTGCCCCATCCCTGGCAGTGCTCAAGGCCAGGTTGGACACAGGGGCTTGGAGCAAGCTGCTCTAGTGGAAGG
>JANHGB010031023.1:0-66705 GCA_026283785.1 Coracopsis vasa
AGCTACGCTTTCATGTTCTGATTCATAATGCTTTAGACTATCTTCTGCCTGATACCTGCTTTAGCTGATTTTTCAGTAGTGTAACCCTCAGTAACATAGGAGTGTCTGAAAAAGTGTTAATATTTTTTACAAATAAAGAGGGAGTCCAGGGTGCTTTAGTTGGCAATAGAGAAGCTATCAGCATAATTCATTTCTGAAGATTCATAGGGCTTAAAACATTGATTACTTAGGACTTTCTTTTGATATCAAACAAATGATCACTTGCTTGTTCTTCCAACAAGATATACCCTACCATTTTGAATGACTGTGAGTCCTATAGTTTTTTGAAGGCAGCAAGAGAAATATGTTATCTTTTATATATATATATTTTTTTAAACAGTTCCTTTGAATATGAACAGTGCTGTATAATCTGTTAAGGCATTTATGCTTGTAAAACAGGGAATGTTTTTTGTCCCAGTGTTGAGTCACATACCTAAGTGATGAGCATACAGAAACTTGAGAAGGCAGAAAACCAGATAACTTATAAAGTTAAGCTCTTTCTATGCTATACAGGCGTTCTTTTTTTTTGTAGAATAAACTCTAAATCTCATTTCATAGGTTAAATTAGGTCTTTTTGAAGCTACCTTCGTGTTACTTTTTTTGTTTTAGTTTCTTGTTCTGGGTGTTTCAAACCTACAGAGGAAATTGTGCTGTATTAAAAGCTAAATTGTGCTGTATTGAAAAACAAACCAAAGCATAAGGCTGATTTTAAACACCAGTTTATTCTTATGTTAAAGATTGTTGAACTATCATCTGACAATCACAACTGTGCTAACTGCCCTGCAGTTGACAAATAAAAAGTCACTTTACAAGTATTATGTGGGATGTACAAGCTAATATCAATTCATATATTGCCTAGTTATAATTTGAAATTGTATTCAGAATTATTTAATTAACTTTGTAATTGTCAAGTGAAAAGAAACGAAGCATACAATCCAAAATCATGACAATCAAAAATCTCAATTAGCTGCAACAGACTGGCTCACACGCGTACTGCTGTGGTTGTCAACAAAACTGTAGTTAAAAGAAAAAAAAGATTGAAATTAGAAGGAGCTCAAAGGAGGATCCCAGAGGAGCCTGTGGGGAGAGGGAGATGATGTTGAGATTGCCAGGTGGATAACTGATGCCACTAAACTTGCAAATGCTGATGTCAAAATTTCAACATATGTCATATAGAAGAAAAACCAATGTACTCCTAAGCAAAGGAAAACAGCTTTTTAGGTGAATACTGGTCTGTATAGTGATCATGGCACAAAAAGTGCTCCGGAATAAGTGGTATATTCCTTTTTAGTCTTCTCTTTTTCTGTGAAAGTTTTGAGAGCAGTTAAATACTGCCATGTGCTATCCAAGTGTTTGGTGAAAAAAGATAAAATGCAGGAAAGGTGATATAGATATTGTTGAGGTTCATAAGTCAGCCACAGCTCTTCTACAATAGGCTTCCAGAAAAAGATACTACAGAATCTGTACCTTCTATATGGGGAAAACCACGGAGATGGCCAAGGCTGAGGAAAGGCCTTTCACTTCTGTTGTAGATGTTGACACAGGAGTTGGAGGTCATTCTTGTGTCCTCCAGGCTGTGAAGCTGTGGTGACTTTCATGAGGCAAGAGAAGGGGGAAATCAAAACTGTTTATGGCTGACAGTTTAAGGAATTTACAATGCCAGTTCAAATCCCAGCGCTGGCCTCCCAGGGACTGGAATTTATTGCTCTGTTGCATTAGGCTGTTTGTGTGAGATAAGATGGGGCCAATAGGCCAATTTTTAATTGATTAGGGTAATTTTCACAAATCATTGTAAGTGACCTTTATTCTCAGCCTCAGCAGAGACAAAAAATGCAATGGACCATCACAGCTTTATTTGCACTCTTTTCTTTGGAACCAAAATCCTCTAAACCTTGGTGAAGGAAGATGATAACATTGTAATGTTGGACTATCTTACACTTCAGTTCTGTCTGCTGCACCATTTCTGTGATAAAGCAGGGGCCCTGATCTTAGAAGCACCTACTGGTGTCACTGTCATGAGTAATTAGAAAAATTCAAATATAAAATTTCTATGATAAAATAAATCCAACTTGATGTTGCTTCAAAATATTAGCTAAAACCAGAAGTGATGCATTTTATCAAATGCACTCATCCTCACCTGTATAAGAAAACCAGAGCAGAATTCATCTCCCTGGAGTTCAAAAGTACAACTTTCAAACTGTCCTAGTAGTCATTTGTAAGCAAATGAAGTACAGTCTGGACAGACATTTTCCCTTTCATTTTATCAAGCCTTCATTTGGTCTGTGCCAAGTCAGTATGAATATGGTCAGTATTCTTGAGCTATTTTGTTCTTCATTTCACTATGGATTTTATTTTCCAAGAGTGATCTACTGTTAGAACACAAGTAACCATCTGCTTCATCAACAAGATGCAGGCTAATATAAACTAAGGGAAAAAGGATCTCTAGGTAACCCTCACACCACACTCCTCCAACTGGGAGTACCAAGACTGGGGCACTTCGAAGTGCTGCTTTGAGATGCACATGAGGTAGCAGAAATACCTGCTTCAGTCTTTGACAGAAGGAAAATCCCCCAGCTAAGCGCATTATAGTATTGGAAGGCACTCACAGGGGAATATGGCTTGCATGGGAGTGCTTATGTGCAGTCAGTGCTTCCATGTGTGGCCAGAGCTGAGGAGACTTTAGAGTGATGCCAGAGCTCAGTTGAGACAGCAAAGTTATAGAGGCATGTAGGTGTTGTTGCACACTTTGCCAAAACATCCTTTATACTAAAGTAACAGAGTGACTGCCCCCAAGTCATAACCTTTGGCACCAGGAAAGGTTTTTGGCACCAGAATAGCTTTGCACAATGAAGATTGCCATATATATAGCTGGGAGGGACTTCTCTTTGGTGTCCTTTCTCAACTGGGCAGCAAGGAGTGGAAAATGTCTGTGTAGCACCCACCCTGCCTTGAGTGCAGCTGGGGGTCTGGAAGCCCAGATGCACTGGCAAAGAATAACCCCCCTACTTCAGCTCCAAATGCAAGCAAAATCCTCCACACCTGCTCTGGATGAGTCAGGGAAGGGTGGCATCACAGATCCTGTTGTTTTTCACTGAGCCTGTGGCACTGATATGGACCCTGATGCTGTCACCTTTGACATTGAGTGGTATACAGTGAAAGAATATTCTGAGGGTGATCATTCACTGGAACAGGTTGACCAGAGAGGCTGTGGGGCTCCCATCCTTGGAGATATGGAAAACCTGGCTTGTCACTGACTTGAATAACCTGCTTTAACTGACCTTGCTCTGGGCAGGGTGTTGGACTACTTGATTTACTGAGTTCTCTTCCACCTCGACTATTGTGTGGGTCTGCAATTTAATTTCTGATCCGCCTGTTCAAAGCATGAGAAAATGCATGTAGTAATTATAATGGAAAAAAGCTATGTCTGTAACACAAATTACATATAACAAACACTCTTATTATTGCAGAAACTCAAGTAAATATACATATTTTAAAAGAAAACAAATTAATGTAAGTGCCTAATAGCAGAAAAGAAAGCGTTATCAAGTGATTTTTATGCAGTTCCACTCTTGATTATGTTCATTAAGATTTGTATACTAAACTGATCTACCTATTTTCTTCTCACCTAATTGAAATTAATTACAAGAGGAGTAATTATGCTTGCAGTCAGACCTGCTACACTGAGCAGATTATTTACTTGAGCTCTAATTTTACAGCTGCATCTGATTTTGCAGTATTGGATTTTAATATGTGAATGCTCATCTTCTGTCTTGTATAGTTTCTAAAATGAAATTACTTATGTTGTGTGTAATTACTAAGATTTTCAAGAGCAATTTTGATCAAGAGTGAGATAATTTGCCACTTTACCAGGGCAAAATGGAATTTAAACTGAGGAGCTATCTGTGTTTTAAATACACTTTTAGCTTATGTTACTGTCTTTTCTCTGAATAGTGTAATAATAATCTTTCTGTAAACATATATATGTACTATTGGCTTTATGCTAGGCACATTCAGAAATATCCCTTCAGTTGAGAAATAGGACTCTTACTTACCATTTGAACAGGGTACAAATCAGCGGGTATGGGTTGAGCATCTTTCACGTAAGGAAATTGTTCTCTCAGACTTTGTATGTGTACTCTCAGTTTGTTTACGTCTATTTATAAACGCATATTATATATTTAATTTCAAATGTTACCTGTTTAAATTGAAACAGATCCAACACTTTATCTAGAAGATAAAGATAGGTGTTTCAGTAAAATATGAACTGTCATTTTACAATCAGAGGAGATACGCAGAAATTAAGAGCTCTAAAGAATTGTAAAAAAAATCTGCTAATATACACACCAACCTCAACTTGCAATATGAGACTGACGTCAAAGTTGATGTCTAAGTGGATAGAATTGTGCTTTTAAAAATTGTTCTGGGGGAAAGGAAAAGAACAATGTAAGTGTTGGATCAGCAGCAATGCTCAGAGGAATAGATCTGAGGCTACCGTTCTCTCCCCATACATTTCTTGATCATTCTAGTTAAGAGAAAAAACCTACACTATGATTACTTTAGTAAGAATGCCATA
Source organism: Coracopsis vasa (assembly GCA_026283785.1). NCBI lineage: Eukaryota > Metazoa > Chordata > Aves > Psittaciformes > Psittacidae > Coracopsis > Coracopsis vasa. The sequence goes on from JANHGB010031023.1 coordinate 4,613, forward strand.
ATTTAAAGTACAAATTGGCTATTGCTTACTGTACACCAGTGATGAAATTAAGAGAACATAGCCACTGAGAACAGAAACTGAACTTTATTATCAGGGGATATTGGCTTTATAAACCAATAACATCTTAGTAGGAGTAATCTATTCAGAAACAGCAATTGGCTTGGGAATGAATGCAAATAATCAATATTCAAAAGCAAGATCCAGCAAAGTATATTTATTTCAAATTGCTAAACCAATTCTTTACAGAAGTTGCGTAACCAAAATATCCATTGCCAATAATTATTGTAAATTATTCTGTATATAGCGACTGAACCAAGGACATTTATATATTTATAATAATAATAATAATATAGTATTATAAACTATATTCCTGCAAGCCTAGTACATATGCATGTTAAAACAATGTTTTGTTTATCCTCATTGTGATAGCTCCTATATATCTAGGATTAAATGCCCAGCAATTTGCTCATGTAAGCTGAAATAGGTTGTTGAAAATTGAAACAACAAAATGGATGTAATATAATGTTTATTTGTTTGGGTTGGGTTTCTTTTTTTGTATATTTTAATATCTAGGTAATGTTGCAATGCAACATTAAAAAATCTAATGAGACTAATCATAAACTCAGGCAAATATTTCTCCTTGATTGAATTTTCTGATTATCTTATATAACCAGAGCATACTAGGCTCTTTAAAAATGTGATGCACAGCAAGAAATGGAGCATTGGAAATGTAGCAATGATATTGCATATATACCATTCAGTAAAAAGGACTCAAAAGCAAAATGTAATTAAATATGCAGAATTGGTTTAATATTTCCTTAACATTATTAAATCAACACCATTTTTTTTGTCTTTGATGTATGTCCTACTGCCCTAAGAATGCTCCAAGCATTTTTAAAACATGTGAGAATAAAAGTAGAAAATTAAGAGACTATGTTCAATAAGTGTTTTAATCTATAGATTTTTGATAATAAGGTAAACAAGTCTTTAATACCATGCTTTAGATATATACCTAAGAACTACTGCTCTTTTGGTATTTAAGAGGCTTGTATTTCTATCCCTGAGAAAAAGTGGGAAACTATAACTAAAGTCAGCATCATCCAATTGCAAATCTCTTTTGCAGATCTCCAAATACACAAAATCTATATGTTTGCTTTTTATTTTTTTAAACAGGAAAGAAGAACAAAGAGAGGATGCTGTGAGGAGAGCTTTCCAATTTCTTCTTGAGCTATTTGGCTGCACAGCTATTCAATGGTGCCCTTCTTCAATTGCAAATATTCTGAACTGGAGATTCCTTCATCACTCTGTTTTTTTCTTGAGTTTCTTCAAATCTGCTTGACCTTCTTCTAGAAAATTTGAAAACAACATCCTTTAGTATGGTTTCTAGACTAACCTTTCCAAATAAAGGGAGAAATTTCAGCTTATTGGAAATAAATTCAGGAAGGTATTCTGCTGAGATTTCACTGAGAATTTAATGCCCATATTTTTTAATCTCAAAGGGTTTTTAATAGCTTTTTGTCTAACTACCCTATATTCTTGATTTGCTCAAAAATGTAACTGAAGTATAGCTAAATAAAGCATGTCTTTCTTCTGTAAGGTATTTTTAATATGTAAGTGAAAAGTTATGGAAACCTCATATTCCACAGGAGGGAGCCTCTCTCCCACTGAGATTCAAGCAGGACTTTAGGATCTTTTTCTCCTTTGAAATTTGTTTATAAAACCAGTGCCCTACAGAGAAAGTTAGAGAATGTTGGAGTAACTTCTATAAAAAAAGTGACACCCCCACCCCTGGTCTTAATTAGAAATGAAATTTTGAGATAAATAAAACTTATGGCATTGAAATATTTGAGACATTTATTACAAAACACTGAAGAAATTTTCAAAGATATCATCCAAATTTTAATCTTCATGTCAATTTCGCACTGAAAGCTGTTTTTTTTTCTGCTTTGCAAACAAATAGCTTGATAAGAAGTTTAAATATATATTTTCAGACACAAGAAGTTGTTTTGGAACCCTGCAAAATGGAAGGGACTTTGAAATTCTTCATGTGTGGCTTTTATTAAATAATTTCAAATTCATTAACCAGCCTTGCTGAAAAGGGTCAATTTTTAGTTGTACACAAAAGTAGTACATGTATGTACTGCTGTCTGAGCTAAGTGTTATACACGCACTCAGGATGTGTTTATTACACCAGTGGAGATTGTGGCAGCCCTGGAAAGCTCATGTGCATTTGGAAAGATAAACTTAAACAGAATTCTTGTTCTGCAGGCTCTTCTGAGGCAGGAAATTAAACTTACAAAGGAGGAAGCTTAACAGTTTAGGGGACTCAGGAAACAGGGAGAAGATTAAATTAAATCTTAATAAAGACAGGTGGCAGCAGCCTCCCCACCAAACTACAAGCTGTGCTCAGTTCTTCCCACAGGACAGGACACTATGAATGACTTATTCTGGCAAACTTGTGTCAGGCACTTCATTTTCAAGGTAGGGGCATTTATTTGAACATTCTCCAGTGCTTTGAATTTCCTTCATCACAAACCACTAAAGAGGTTTAAATCCAGCAAACGTATTTTGGTTTACCCCTTGAGAGTGCTTCAGGACTCTGTCAGAGTTGTGGATTTTTAAGAGTAGGTTTTACTGTTGCTGTTTCCAGATGTTTTCCCCTTTCTTTTTTACATATTGTAGCTCCTGCGATTGCTATTTGCTTGCAGGTATTCTCAGTGCAGCCATGCAGCACAGTAAATAGTATTCATATCCACACCTTGTACCCACCTGAATGAGTCCTTGGCTGTGTAAGAAGGTATTTGTGAAGGAAATAGCAATCTCTGGTTGTGCGAGTTTTTGCTGATCGCAGTTGCAAGTTCATGAGCACCATCATCGACCACAGTGGCCAAACACGATGACCTCATCTTCTGTAATGCTAGGCAGTTTAAGAACAGCCAACAAACATCTTTCCTCCAGCTGACAGTAGCATCAGTGTCATCACACTAATCCAAATGGTGAGGGATGCAATATATTCCCTTCTATCCCGGGTGACATATTTTACCAGAATAATTGTGGATTACTGAGTGACCTAGCTGGATACTGTTTTTCTGGCAGGTAGTGGTGGCATAAGGAGATATTGAGCTACCTGCAAGATGTCGTCCCTTAAGGGATTGACTCAGTATCAGTATTTCAAATGCAGTATGGATAACCACAGTTTGCTGAGTCTTCCTGAAACTCTGAGAAGCAATCAGAGAGCTGATCCACCTAGATCAGGTGTAACCATATGGAGATCACCCAGGCCATGCTTTTGTAATCAGACAGACACAGACCATAGGCCCAGCTCACGTGAAGAAAGAGGGTCGGGAAGATATCTGTTCCTGTTGAATGTGAGGATTGTATCTGTCTTATCAATATACCCAAATAGTTGTGCCAGCATGGCTATAAATGTCTTCCTCAGTTGCATAAAGTATTGCCTTGCCTGCCCCATTTCTTAGTAATCTGGTCTGCTCCTCTGCTGGCACTTTAGCTGATAGCACCACTGAAACAGACTGAAATTTGTGCCAAAATAATTCCTTAAAGAGTCCTTTTTTTGCTGCTTTTCACACAGTTATGGTCAGTATTTCTGTGGCATGGCCTGTCAACCTGAGACCTTGTTCTTCTTAGAACTACTTTCATCAAGAAATTCTTCATAGACCTTGGTGCAATACCGCTCAACTCTGCTCCTACCAGGAGCACTGGAGGACTCTAGGTGTCCTCAAGTGTAGCAACAGAAAGAAAAAGACAATTTCCTTAGGGCTTCTTACCACATGCAGATACTATGCAAGGCAAAAAAGTCTACATGACTGAAGACATCTGGTTCTCAAGTCTCAAGCTGCTTTGATTTAGATATCATCCAGTATTTTTGTGGCTTTATTGTGTGTGAAATCTTAGAGGGGTAATGAAATCTGTGCTCGTTTGTTAATCTGGATATTCTCCATGCTAAGTAAATCCTCCTAGTAGTGGAACTATTGGCCAAAAAGCAAAGGGTTGTTTTTCTCACATGATGGGGCAGCAAAAAACATTTGGAAGGGTAAGTCCTTATTATTGATATTGTTGCTAGTACTACTACTAATACCAATATTAATAATGTTATAATTACAACAACAATTATTATTGTAATAAAACCCATAACAAAAGCAATAGTATAACTTTGGAAAAGAATTGTTTAATGTTTCCTTTGAAAGGATATTTCCCAGGAAAAATAAATCAAAAAGGAAATGTCTCTCAGAATCTATGAACAGGTTGAAAAATGTTTTTTCTCATGATAATCCCATCATAACTTTAAGTCTTGCAGACTCAAAATACCTACTTTTTTATACTATGTACACAAATACCACGTATAGAAGTGTGATACTTCAGAAAGTTTACGCACTTACAGGCATCTGTGGACTTTAATAAGGTCACAGTTCATTTCCTGTTGAAATGCACTAACATGAAATAATCCTTAAGGAGTTTACTTAAAATGTCTCACTGGAGCAGGCAACCCTAAAGGAGAAAGTCTAATAACTGATAAATGATAAATGAAATGTCACATTATTTTTTTTGACATTATTAATTTTATTTTTTTTAATATATTCCAGGAAACTTTGGGATACATAAACCATTTAAGACAAAGCAGTAAAGAAACACCAGATTTAAAATAATCTATATTGTTCCAGATGTTTTGGCTGTATGGTAAGGTGAATTGCAGAGAGCAAAGGTCTGTGTGGCAGCACACAGAACACCTCAAAAAGAAAGCTGTGGGACAGAAACAAGGCTGGAGCCATCAAAGGGCAAAAACTGGAGAATAAAAATATGAAGATGCTTATGAATTATGTTTAGAAAGGCCCCATTTAATACGTAAATACAGACCTAAGTCCACTGCTCTACTAATGAAGGCAATGCTATTGTTCCCAGAGCTAGCTTGGACATCCTCGGCTTTAAGCATGAGTGAAACAGGAGCACCACAGCTTGCCTCTGTCTCATTCTGACATGCTTAGCTTGTTTTTATGGAAATCTGTGCTGTAGGTTTGAGTCAAAATACTTGTTGTGTAAGAGCCTGTGAGTTGCTGTGGAGCTCACAGCTAACTTCCCTGCATTCCCTACAGAATAAGAGGTGAATGGTTTCTGCCCCCAGAGTGTTCAGAATTCCCAAGAATGAAGACCTCCAGCTTAACAACGAATAGTCTAGTAAATACTCTGTCTAAGAAGCATTTTTCTTTGAATTTTTATCATATGTTATCTCTGTATCAAGGATGGGAAGGAAGTAGTTCAAAGAGGTTAAGTACCCTGGCAGACATTATAAGGCAGATTGGTGCTGGAATGTGGATGGTCACGCGGATTCCTGTAAACTGTTTCAGCCACTATCTCACAAGTCTTTTAAAGATTTAATGCACTCTTTCAGAAACCATCTAAATATTGAAAGTGAAAGAGGTGCTGGTACATATTTTATGAGATATTTTTCAACTACAGTGATAAAATTTTAAATGCTATTTCATCTTTTTTTTCCTAAAACCACTGACACAATAATTGTTTTACAGCAGTCTTTTAGCCAAGTGATCCTACCTTCCTCAGTTGAAAGTGATGGTGAGAGATACATTAAAATAGCAGTTCGGTTTTTTTTTTTTTGAGGGGGGAAAACCTAATGAACAGTTTTGCAGAATACCTTTGATTAAGTCATCTCTTTCTCTAACTCTGTGTAATATCATCCACTATGCCTGCTGCCTTTTCCTTACAGTTTCATTCTGCAAGACAACCTCCCACGCTTCCTTAATAGTAAAGACTGAGCAAACCTTTTCCATATCCCTCTGTTCTCACCTAAGCTCAGATGTGTTATATTTGTAGTAATCTCAGAAATGGAATGAGATCGTTTGTTTTATTGTCTTAGATTTGCTATTAACAGGCATGTGCCATATATTATCCCTTAATTTGTTTTTTAACACTTTCCATAATGTTAGGAGAGACCCTAAAATGAGTTAATAAGTCAGGGGAGCAATCAGCAATGCTCCTGAAAGGGACAGGTTTATTACAAACAAAAACCAGCAAGGTCTGCTTGAAACAGAAATACTTAAGGGCTCAATTTATGTCTCAAAACCAATTTCTATTGTATTTTTAATAGATCATTAGGAAAACTGAGCTGTTATGCTTTTAAAAATGAAAGAGAATGACTGCTACTGAAACAGAAATCATTATTTCTTGGTTTCAACTGAAATAAATGATGTTATTAACAGATTCATGCACTGGCTGCATTCATCAGTCAAATGAATTGACAACATGAGCTTCTTCTGTAATATGTGGGTCGTTTTGAAAATGTGAATGACCAATGCGAGAAAAACCCACATGATTATTTAGACGTCTGAAACAAATTTTGTTAGTAACTGGATTAAGAACAACACAGTGAAACCAGTTAATATAGAAAAATTTTCTTTCAAGATATTTGATTTGTTGATTTGAATTTTTAATACAGAAATGTGCTAATAACTGTATAGATCACCTAAATTATGTAACTGCAACATAATTGGTTCCAAAATGATAACAAAACCAAAGCAAAAATGCTCCCCTTCTATTTCCCGTTTTATTTTGTGGAATCATATTTTCAATACTGATTAGCCTGATAAAATTATTAGTCTAACTTTTGAACTAAATGTGTTCACTTGCAGAAGTGTTTGTAAAGCAGAGGCTTAAACATACACAGGTTCTAAGTTTTTATCTTGTTTTATAGCAATAACCATAACTGAAATTTAAGCTTTTCTTTGTGCATTCTATAGCTAACCATAAATAAAATTTAGTCTCTGTATCTTCACTAAATCTGTCTCAAAAACTAAATACACGTGGAATGATTAAAATTAAACCAAAATACAACACAAATCAGGAGTTATCAAAGGAACATAAAATTGCTGTTCTGAAGTACTAACTTATCTCTGATTAACAATGATGTTTTAGTTTTTGTTGAGAAACGCTTACAGAGCTTCAAGGCTGCTTCTGCTTTTCACACTGTCCTGCCAGTGAGCAGTCACACGAACTTAGTTGTCTACTGTGGTTAAACCAAGACAAAGAGCACTGTTCTAAATACAGCAGGATGTTCTAGAACTTTTGAAGCTAATGCCAAAATCTAAGAGCAGTAAAGGCGTTAAGTGACTCGTTATAGTAAATTTTATATAGTGTCAGCAAAAAGCAATGGAACCATCTCATAACAAATTTAAGCAAAAGTAGTGCAATTCATGTCAATCAATATGAATTTATGGAAAACTGATCTCATGTGACTCAATTAACTTTTTGTCTTTTATGATTTTCATAGAAATGATTGTGTCCTACATCTGGGCCTCTGCAGGGCTGTTTGACCTGGTTAGATCAAGGGACATGAATAATACAAAAATCAGTATAGCACATATCAAGTGATTGCCAAAGTCAGAGATATCGAACTGTAATTGTAAATGGAGAATATTATCTTATGGACAGCTCCAGTGAGTCTTTGGAAAGACAAGTTTATGAAGGAAATCAGAAAACATTGCTGCTTTAGTCTTTGGCAATAAAAAATTCCAGGGAGTCTTTTAAAGATAAAGCAGACAAGTCTCCAATACAAAGCAATTTCAGCCCTTTAATAGTCTGAGTCAATTCAACAGCACAATCATACATAAAGCCACATGTTCTGATACTAAGAAAATTGTTTACATTTTCAGAAGAAGTATTTAGCCAAAATGCTATCTAAATGCCCAGTTCCCTTGGCCAGCACCCTGTCAGTGCAGGAACACTGATGATCTGTTCAATCCAAAATATTTTGGCTTTCTTCCCAGTTTAGTTATGATGAACGCCAACAGTGATGAGAAACATTGTAGTGCTACCTCTGGACTTGGACCTTTGTAGTGTGCTATTATGAGTACTATGTGAGCAGAATGGAGATTTGTGCTTTAATAACAATTTCTAAAAACAGACTTCTTGGCTCTGTCCCATTATTTATCTGGCAGTAGGAGGAAACATTTTGGAATCTCAGATTCTTATTTCAGCTTAAATAGAAATAAAATGTGTGTGGGTGGGAGTGAAGAACCCATAATGTGTAAGCTGCTTACTAGCGGTACACTGATTTATGAGGCAAGAAATACTTTAGTTGCTGTGATTTATTTCCCATTTCAGATATTTATATGTCTGGTGCAGAAGTTAACTGGATGCACTCATTAAACACCTTTGTTTCAAAAGACCATCAGCCTAAGGCTATGAACCTAGTATTTATGGATCCAGTGACTGCACACACAAATCGTGTATCTCTGCTGAAGCTAGATTTAATCTGTTCAACATTTTTTCTAATTTGCTTGCTCACTCAGATTCAATTAATTCAAGGGACCCTATGCAGAATACCCTGAAGCCCTCTAGATTTGTGGTTGCAGGAACTTGTTCACCTGGAGCAAAATGTAGGGATGCAGATTATGCGGCAACATCCATAATAAAGTAGTGGGAGCTCTGGGCATTTCAAGGTGCCTAAGACTTCTAAAATGATTAGGTGTCCACCGAACTCTGACATTTGTGGGTCATTACATTTGTGTCTGCATTTCTATTTGTGTTCCTCCTGAGATGACATCTTCCTTGGTCAGCGTGGTCAAGAATGGGATAGGAATTATAGTATCTACCATGTGAACTAATCCCCAAGACAGACTTTATGATCACTGGAAAGAAATAGATGCATCCACTCATTCCTACGTACATGTGGAAAATGGGGCACTTGAGTCATTGTCTAGACATTCCTGTTTTTCTCTGCTGACTATAATGGACATCAGTAAAAAAGAAGACATAAGCCTTGGTAATGGCTGAAGTTAGGAAGAGGAAACCTACACCGTGTGGTGATTTCCTAGCAAAGTACAGCCAGCATTCAGATACACCAGAGAGCCACACTCAAATCCCCTGAAGGCCCAGACTGTCTGGTACATTAAAATATTGTGCAACTTACGGAGTATGATTGTAGCTGTTTAGAAAACAATGACAGAAAGAAAAGAATAACCTCAGCACCTATGATAGATAAGAGAATGACCTGCTACAGTGAAAGAGCTCACGATGTACTCAGTTTTAAACAAATGAATAATTAGATTCGTCTTCAGCAATGTACACATTTAGCAGTAACATCATCATTGACCAATGCACTTGAAGGCAATTTGCATGAAGTTAGGTAAGTGGCTTAAGTACTTTGCTAAATCATGACCACAGAGCAAGAGACAATTCCCACGTTACTGTGCAGCTAATAGCTTTTCTGGTCTCTGTAATGGAGTTCTACAGGCACAAAAGACAATTAAATAAAAAAAACCCCACTGTAATAACAAAGCACTTAGTTCTGCAGTATTGCATCTTCCCATGATGAAATTCCTGTAAAAGGGCAACTAATCAGTTTATCTACTTCCAGGAAAAAAAAGATCTTTTCAGAACAAAATAAAACTCAACTGCACAAAAAACCTAATGGTTTTTGGTCGCTATACAGAAGTACGTGAGTAGCTTACAGTTGAACAAAGTAAGGCACTGTCACACTCACTCCTTAAATGGTGGTACAGTTATAGAAAAGATGTTATTAAATGGCTAGTAAAGAATAAGGAGCTGGTTAAATAGATCAAAATCTTCTGTCTCTTGTCCCATTAACACTGGGTCAGCCATTCATCATAAGGTGAAGAAGATATATTAACCTTGCTGAAGCCTGTGGGCAGATTGCCATTGATTGCCACAGCCTAAAATTCTATCTCATAAATATTTCTGAGCAAAAAATGTCAAAAGGATTAATGACAGACTCTGTCAGGGACTGAGTAGATTTCTATCTTATTCTACTCAAATACTAGTGTCTGTAATGTAAATGTTGTTGGAAAAGCATGAGGATAACTTTTACCTAACTGAAAAGTATCCTATTATGTCAATTTTATTATAAAGCTGTTATTTTTGACCCTTTTAATATTACCATTGGTATTAACATTGAAGAGGTGCCCTGAACATAAATTTGTAAGTAAGGTCATAAAAATGTGCCTGAGCTGAGCTAAGTTTTCTCCCAGTGTAAGAGAACACAGTGAACACTATTAAAACCAGCCAGTACCAACACAAATAAACCAAACACACTGGTCTATACACAGTACACCCCAACAAGTATATAAAACCATTTAAAACTAGACTGATGATATTTACTGAATTGTAAAGGTAGGTGTGTTCTTCCTGGTTCTTGCCTTAAATAGTTTTAAATTACTTTCAGTGCTGCATCAATTTTTTTCCAATGACACTCTAAAGCTGGATAGCAGCTTCAGTACCTTCAGGAGCTTGTCCTCCTGGGCAGCCAGGTCAGCAGCTGGTCAGTGAAGCTTTTCTTATCTTTCCTTTTGCTCAGTCCCCTGTTCCTGGGCCCACTGCAGAAACTGAGCAAAACTTTGGCCTCCTGCCACTACCAGGGAAAGGAAAATACTCTTGGTAAGCTAGTGAAAGGTTAAATAACCACCAAAGCAAAATCCATATTATGGCATTTATTTTTCAAGGCTTTTCACTAGGTCTTATTTTTGTGATCACCATCCAGAAAATACATCTTTAGAACAAACAAAAACCATCTCCCTGTTGTAAAGAGCCCAGATGGGAGAGGATGTTCTTAATTTATTTTTTTTTTATACAGCTTGCTCTTCCCTTTAAAAGCTCACTTTAAACAGTCAAATAACGTGAATGGCTTGTTAGCCCTCTTATGATTGTGCCTCTCATCTGTCACTGCTGTTAACATCATATGACAGTGCCCTATTACAGTTTAACTAGATTGTGTATGGGTGGTTTTATTACCAGTAAGGAATATAAAATCAGGGAACCCAAACCAGTTATATTACTGAATCATGTGTTTACTACCTAATGCATGTTTTTCCAGTAAAGCTTTTTCTTGACAGTGCTATCAATCATCTTCATAGTAAAGACATCTTTTCCATTGGTCCCTCCGCTAGAGTTGTGCAGGCATCATAGAGCATGAAATAGGTTTTTTAAGGTGTTTGGGAACTCCAGGGAGGAGCTGATCTTTCTGTACTTACTTTATGTCATATCTTAAAACTGTTCAGCTGTTTTGGAAAGTTTATCTGGAGGTTGGATGTTGTTTTGAAGCAGTTTCTAAAAGATGTTCAGGGGCTGCAGTGCTAGAAATCATCTGTATGAAGCTGTATTAATGGGCTGAGCGCGGGTGAGACATTCAAAGTTGCAATGCACCAAAAATCACCACCAGAGCTTTGGCTGTTTATAGAGTAATATGTCTGCACAGCTAATCTGACTTTCAAGACTTGTAGATTTAATCTTCAATTCTAGTTTATATTTAAAATGCCAGCTGAATTTTACCGGTATGCTGGAAATGTTTCATCTTACTTTTTTATCACTGGGAACACATTGGTGGTAATTTAGGGCTTAGTTAGCTTCCAAGAATTGCTTTATGTCACTGAAGATTACTGGACGTATTCAGTCAGCATAAATTCCACCTTGGCTCCTAGGCTAAGTGGTTTTGACAGGCTGGATCTTGAAAGCTCCTAATTCAGTGCCTTTCACCCTGTGTATTGTTTTGTCCACCTATGTAGGCAAGATTTAGGCCTTTAAAATATTCCCCTTTCTTCTTTCAAACCAGAGAGAGAGAAAAATATGGTCTTTATAAATAGGTGTTTCTTGTAATCTGTGCATCCACTACCAATAATTGTGTCTGTGCAGTGGTCAAAGGATTCACTTGTAAATTTTCATGAGAAGTTTCTCCAAGAGGACTGAGAGGGCTAAAACAGATGAAAGTAGATTAAAGTCCTTCTGTTCCAGACCTTCAAAGATCACCAAGAAAAGGTGATAACAGTTAGTTACTCAGTCTGGTATGGAGTGAAATGCAGCTCTCCTAAAGCTCCAATTCTCCTAGGGAATTGTGGCTCATCACAGCTGATCAGTAATGTAGAGTTGGTTTGGAAGTTGCTGCTCAGGGGAGTTTGTGTGTATAAAGGGGACAAAGGCAGCATCAGATATACTGTGTGGCTTTTACTGTGGTGTGGCTCACAGAGATATTGTCCGTTCCTGGAAATAGAACCAGGATTTCACAGTGGTACCAAGATTCCTGAAATGAAAATATTTTGTTTACATTAAGAAGCATGGTATAGACAGGATTTAAGTTTTCCAGATCATTTGTGTAGCACCATGTAAAGTAAACTCAGTTGCAGACTAAATTTCTTAGCAGTGCTAAAAGTCACATGGGCAGCCCCCTGCTCCTAATTTTCTAAATTGGGTTTTTTTTCAGATGAGCTTGTGTCAGTAATGGTGGGAGGCTTTTTGTGGGGTTTTTTGTTAAAGAAAATTTCATCTTGCACAGAGAAGTCTGGAAAAAGCACAAGAAAGCAGACTGTTAGGTTTCAGATGAGGAGAAGCAGAAGGTGACTGAGTCATCTACCAGAGTTTGCTCTTAGATGACCTACAAAATGCCCTGTTTTCTAAGGAAAGGACCATGAATTGGTCCTTTGATCCAATGATTGCTCAATAAGATAAAGGTATTTTAACTCCAACAAAATATTTAGTAACTTAAATGAAGAAGTCTGAAAAATGAAAAAAGTATATTTTTATTAAAAAATGTCTTAGTTTGTTTATGAGCCAATTGAAAAGTAGATACACACTAGCAAAACTTCACTCAGGGGCAAAAAAGTCACCTGCTTCATTACAAGAGTTCTTCCACTGCTCTTTTCTTCCCTTAATTTCATAGTAGAAAAATATATGATCTGGACCATCAAATTGCAGTATGGAGTAGGGGCAGCAAGTTGTGCTACTGTGTACAATACCCATATTCAGAAATGATGATGAGAGCTTCAGAACCTTGCTTGAAGACATAGTGCCTTTGTCTAACTCATGGCATAGGCACTGCACCATAGACTTGGACATTTTCTGGGTGTCTGCTTGACCACCCTTCCACTTTCTTCTCATGACCTGGCTTAACTGCCAAGGGAAAGCAGGTGGCACTGGAGCTATGTGACTTCTTTGGGCTTCCTTCTTTCCCAGCCAGCTGGGGTACACTGTAGGAAGAAGGGCAGTAAATTATGTTCCTCTTACTCCATGGGAAACAGTCTAGGGGAGTTTGTGCTAGAAAGAACACTTCCAGCTAATCTCTTGTAGGCTATAGTGGGGGGAAGGTGATAGAAAAGACAGGGTTTTCACTGAAGAATCACTAAGGAAATAGACTTTAGCAGGTATTTGGAAAAAAATTAAGGATTTTATGGTGAATATTTCTGCTCCTTTTTAGTGGTTAGATTACAGAACTTCATTTTCTCTTGACTACTTTCAGTGTAAGTACTTTATTGAAGACCTGGCACTGTAACAAATCTGAGAAATTGAGAAGAATATACATTTCTTCCTTTTATAACTAGTGAAGGGAGAAATAAAAAATCAAAGACAAAAATGTAAAAAAACGTGGTGGAACATGAGCCAAGTTTTAACATAAAAGTACATTCTTATTTCCAAATCTGTGAGGAGAGAGGAATTTGATTCAACAGGTACCTCAATGTGTGCCACTTTATTATATCAGAGTCATATAAATTGATACAGAACTGAAAGCTCTCGAGGTTGAGTATCACTTTTATAGCAATTTCAATATGTCCAGTATGCAGCAGTAATGACTGGTTTAGAGCCTGGAAGCCATGTCCATTGCCAAAACACTGTGGATAGGACTTGCATGTGAAAGATATTTTTCATAGTCACTTTTTCCACCATCAGTGAACCCCTTCCAATTTGAATTTCCCTGTGTGACACCGGTCAAACAAAGTATAATTCAGAAGTCAATATGTACAGTACAAAGGAATCTAATTAATGAAGAGACAGCAAAAGGAACTATCAGGACTGTACATCCTTTAATAAATACCTCCTAGTGTACACTTAATGCTGAATTTGTATAAAAGGATTTTTAATACCTGCTTCTTGCAGGAATATCAACCACAGTACACCACGGCCCCACTGTCTTAGAGAGTGCAATATAACATGCTATTACCTCTTGCTGACTGCTTGAAATTAACTTTATTTATTTGGGATCACTGAAGTAATACATTTCATATGAATCATGATTGTTCATTTGTCATACTGCAGAGTAACAAATGAAGACCTATTTCTTTTTTACTGGACAGGCAAGGAAACCATAGAGTTAAAATCCACTGAATTTGGAGGGATACTGTCCATTGATTCCAGCATGTGCTCAACTAAAAAAACCATGGAAGTTACGCACCCAGTTTGGGAACTTTTGCAAATCTCATTAGGCATCTGCCTGCATCAGGTCAGGTACTGTTGTAAATGTGGGCATCAGTGAAGTGCCAAAGACACCACAGGAAAACCATCAGGCACCAAACTTCAGTTCCCTTGTATTGCAGGCTAGTGCTTTAACAACCTCTTCTGCTTTAATACTTGCAGATTTGCAGTACATATATACTGATATAGCCAAGAATTTAAGATGTTTTAAAAAAAAACTTGATCTAAGCAGTCCTCACTGTAGTTGGACATGGGGTATGTTAGAATTGTTTGGTGATTACAGCATCATGATACCATGTAATTTTTCAAGCTTGTAAGGTTTGTATTGCCTTGGTAACAGGTCGCTCTCCATTCCTTTCAGCCAACTAAATGACTTTGTAATTTTCAGTTGGTTTCCATTGTTGGGTTGATGCCAGTAGCATGACTTAAAATCTGCTTTGTGATTATTTAGCTGAATGTGAAAATATCTGATATCACTTAAATCAGCAAAAAGACACCTAGGTATGCCTTTGATTAAATAATTTGAGATGATTTTCTCTTTGGTTGTAATCAGCACATTATGAAATCTGTAGCTAGGTGATGAGAAGGAAAGAGATGCTGCTGAATGTTCTGTGGAAGTGCATAATGTGCTATGTCTGGAATGCAAGTTTGTTTGATAGTCTATTAGAAGGGATATTGCTCATGGGCTGTTGTTTTTGTTTTTGTTTTTTTTTAATTTCAAACAAAATGTTTTACTTGTTAGATCTGCATAACTCTGTGAGAAAGAAGAAATAGCCAGCAGCTAATGTGCAACAAAACAACGAAAATGAGGCTGGCTAGTTTGCTGCCAGTAGGCTTTGCACTGTCCAAATGATTCTGAGCATCCAGGTAATAAATGTTACCAGAAGCCTTCGATAATAGATAAGAGAACAAATCAGCTGCATACTCAGCTCTGGAGGTTAATGGACAGACATAATGGCTGCTCTGCTGTAAACAGGAGATGTTTGCTCCATGTACAGGTATGGAGTTGTGGAATTTGAGGTTATAAATCAACTGTTGTAAACTGATCTTGGCTAGCTGATTTAGTTAAATTAGTTTTCCTGCTGTCATACTTTTGTCAGTGGAGGCCTTTATGTCAATCCCATTGAGTCCTTTTCTACCCAAAATGATTCTCTGTGAGGAAATGTGTGCAGCCCCTTGTGGTAAGATGTTGTGGTAAGATGTTGTGGTAACCAGGAGGGCTAGGAAGGCAGTGCGGATACAAACCATGCATGATAATGCAACACTCCCTATTGGATATTCTGGGAGGGCAGTTGCCCCAAAACTGGTAATATTGAGAAGAAAGCAACAGCGATGAATTTTGCCTTGAACAGCTGTTTGTGGGATTAAACAGTGAGCAGGGGACTCCCAAGACATTTTTGAGAAAAGGAGGTAGGTTGACTTGTAACAGAAGCATGAAAATTTGGAACATGGGCCACAGACCTTGGTGTGAGAAGTGGTACCAAATCCCCACTCAATTTAAAACCAGGTTTGGCACTGCTGAAGTTGCCCCAGCAGCACCATGACTTCTATCTGTGCCTGGTAGACCATACTCCCTGTTGGAAGCTGTGTATATCCTGCACTCAACTACTCGACTGATAAAAGGCTACCCAAGGAAGTTATGAATGCTCCATCCCTGGCAGTATTCAACGACAAGCTGGACAGGGCTTTGAGCAACCTGGTCTACTGAGAGGTGTCTCTGCCTATGGAAGGACAGGTGGAACTAGATAATCTTAAGGTCCTTTCCAACCCAAACCATTCTATGATTCTATGATATGGTGTGCACCAGGTAGGGACCCACATTTGGAGTATGCATATGTGACCTTGTGGGATGTTTTCTTGCTGAAATGAAGATGAGTGCATTGTAGGGAGCAGCTTAGGTATGTGTAATGCTCAAGCACCCACATTGACTGAAAAGGGCACAGGTATCCATAGCCACTCATCCTCTGAGGGAGGCTGGGGACCACGTGAATGCTTAACTGTATGTATGAGTGGGTGGGGGGGAAGGATTTTAGAACTTTTTGATATTAATTCTAGGAAGTTGTTTAGAAAATTAGGGTGCTTACTGACATTATCAAAGTGTTCAGTGTTGTGGTTTGTCTGTTGTTCTGATGATACAAATGTTGAAAGTATAGATTATTCATTGATGGTTATTTTTGTGTTGTCAGTAAATAAAATGTCATCCATCAAGTCATGTGAGTGGAACAGTTTTTTCCCTGTGACAACTCACCTTCTAAATATAAAGAGTCAGAAGTAAAATATAAATAAAAATAGAAGGTAGAGATTGGTCTAAGATGCATACCAGCTGAATTCCAGGGAAAAACACTAGCACCATTCAGTTAACAAAATTCCATAAGAATAAAGGAAAAAGTACCCCAACAAACAAAAACATCAAGGAAACCATGGCATTCTGTACAACAATGATGTGAAATCACAATCATATTTCATATTTATAACAAGCATGCATTCAAGTCCAATCCTAAACTTGGAACACAGATCTCTCTACCTCGCCCACAAGAATACTTCAATGATTAATTAGTGATAAAAGACAGAACAGAATCCTAGCTTTAAATGAGTAATTTCTGTTTGAATAAGATTATAGACCACAAGGTATGATTGTTGTACAATGTGGTTTCTACAACTTGAAAAGTTACATGTATTTAAAATATTTTGTTGACATTTGAAGAACTTTCTCAAATTTGCTTTAAAACTAAACCCAGGTCCTCTCTGATAAAGCAATCAAGGAAATCAAGGAAAACTTAAATTCTATTAGCTCTGTATCAGATTAAATTTTCACAGCTCCTTGATAAGCGTACTTTGTAAATTAATTACATTAGAAGGCAGTGAACAAGATAATTTCTTAGCTTTTTTTTTTTTTTAAGCATATTTTGGTTTTGGATATATCTATTTTAGTTTTTTAAGATCAATAAATTATGCATTGTTTTCTTTAAAAATGCTTTGTGAGCTGAATTTTTTGAAATGGTCATAAACACAAAGGATTCATTGTAGTAAGGCTTTTAGCTCTGTTCACATACGATCTTATTTCCTAACATAGAGATACTCCTTATATCACAAATATGCCTTTGGAAGCTCTATTGCTCTTTATGATTTAGAATTAATTGTCTTAGATCCTTGGGCCAGTCTTTGAGAGATATTTAGGTATTAATATTGGACTCACATCGGATTCACATCCAATGGATTTCACAGAAGTGCGTAATTATTTTACTTTCCTAACTTTTCTGTGCATTCTTTAGAAACCTAATGGATACTTCTTTGCAACTTTAAAGATGTAGATATCCATAAGCACGCATTCAACCTTCAGAGCACTCTGGGATCTAAGTACATGCATAATAATTGGATCAGAGGATAATGCCTTTGGAAGTAAACTTATAGCATAATCAGCTGAATCAGGAATTGAGACCAGACCAACTTTTAATGGTTAGCTAGCAGCTCTACTCTCCTATATCTTTCCCATAGACTGCCTCTGTAAAGGTGTTCTGGACAACACCACGTTATCAGCATTTGTATGCTGGGCCACTGAAATGATTCCAGGGGGCTTTGAGCACATCTGCTTCAAACCTGGGTAACACATCCTTGACCTTGCCATTTATCCCTCATTACATATCTGGCAAAGTGCTTCTAGCTTATGTCTTCTCTTCAACTTGTCTGCAGTACTCAAGCAAATGACCCAGCCTAGGACACTGCCTGAGATACACCGTATATTTAGACTGGTAAAAGAAAGACTCAAGGAGAAGGAAAGATAAGGCTAGGGGACCCTGGTGTTACCTAGAGGCTGTTTTATCCCCAAATCTGGTAAGCCACAGGCCCTATCTACTTCTTTGGAGTGTGTAACAGAGAAAGAATCTCCTTACTCCTCAAGGAGACTGCTAGACCTGGGCTTACCGGCAATGCCTTTCATTACCATCCTGCTGAACTTCTTTCTTAGAATACCTGAGTCAGGCCTGGGACAAATACTGCTCAAAAGTGCTAAATACCAGGTGGCTAGAAATGAGTTCTTTTCTGTGCCCATGTTTCAAGACAAGAGAAGATTCAAGACTGACCTCACAAGGACTTTCCACAAGGTATTGAAAGAGAAGATAAGGCAAATGCATTTGGCTGGCTACATGGGAACTGTGTTCCCTGTGGGAGAGCAAGGGCAAAGCTGACAGACGCCAAAGCAGCTTAAGCTTGTGGGTGAGGCATCAAGGTGGATCACAACAGTGCCTCTGCTTGGCACCAGCAGGGTGGAGATTGGCC
The DNA here is from genome assembly GCA_026283785.1 of Coracopsis vasa. Classification (NCBI taxonomy): domain Eukaryota; kingdom Metazoa; phylum Chordata; class Aves; order Psittaciformes; family Psittacidae; genus Coracopsis; species Coracopsis vasa. The sequence goes on from JANHGB010031023.1 coordinate 23,108, forward strand.
CTGGCTCTGACTGTGGCACTGCATATGGTCTTTCCTAATCAGTCTTGGCTGGTGGTCCTTTGTGAGGAGACCTCCTCTAAGCTGACTGCTGTGACATTACACAAGGGGAAGCCACGTGGGAGGTCTGGTGCTGGGGGGTGTTTGTGCTGCCCCGTGGAAGAGTTTTTGGGAGACTGAGGAAGATGAAAGCAGTAGTCCAGGTCTTCTGGAGCACCTGAGGTTGTCCACAAAGGGTATCCTAAGGATCATGGGCTTAGGATTCATGGGCTTCTCCATTGTTTTCCCAGCTCAGATGCTTTTCTAGCACACTGGGCTTACTTCTGAGGCAGGACAGAAAGGAGAGGTGACTTGACGGCAGCACTGCACATGCTCTAAGAGCCTAGATCACTTACAGCTGTCCTGCATTTTTTCTCATCTAATTTGTTCATGAGTGCTTATGGTAACAAGTCAGCAAAGAATCTGCATGGATGAGACCTGCTGGAAAAGACTAAACCTCTGGGATGTGACTTCCTGGGACTCTTGTCCTGTCGTCAGTAACAGCATGACACCTGGAGAGCGCAGCACCTCAGAAGTTGTCCTTAGCATTTCATAAATGAATACGAAAAGATCCCAGACTTTCAGTCCTTGCACACTAATCCATTTAGCACTCATTTACACTGTCATTATAGACCTGTTGTCATCAGATGCTGGAGTCTAGAGGGATTAATTTTGTACAGAAGAGGAAATGTTCGGTAGCATCAAGCATTGCGTGCAGCTCTGCACTTTTACAAAAAGCAGACATGGAGTCCTGCTTCCTGCTGTCTTCAGACAAAACTGTTTACATGCTTATACTTTCAACACTTTGACAACAGTTTGGTTCAAAAGTTTTCCCTCTCTTATTTTTGTTGTTGTGAGTGCAGCCCAGGCTTTCTGATTGCCTTTCGGTTGTCTCTGTTAGCTCTTGCAGTGACTGATGCGTACTCTCTACTCAGATTAACCCATCGTGAGTCTCTATTTTGGATTTTAACTCATATTGCTCCAGCTAATTAGAGCAGGTTCAGTGCTGTGTGAAAAGTTTTATAGTAGAAAAAACAGTGAATTTCAAAGGGAGGAAAGAGAGCAGGAGGTTTAGGAGAAGGAAGAGGACAGTCTGACCCCTCCAACCATGCTACACTGATGTTTACTTGTCATGTTTTGAACTGCCTTTGAAGCTACTCTGTTTTAGAGAAGGAACTTATTTTTTTTCTTTTTTTTTAATTTTTATTTCAGTAGTCAAAAGTAAGATTGGCTCCTACACTTGACACTGTTCATAGAATATGAGGTAACTCATATTTTAACTTTCAGTGCTGTTTATCTCAAGCTGTACCTCATGTTCTAGAAACACATTTCTTCATCACTGTTTTTTCTTTTGCTCCCATCTCTGCTAATCAACTGCTCCTTATATAACGTATACTGTAATGAAAACACATGACACAGGCTGCTGCAAGTAACAGATCACGAACCCTTTGGGTCAGTCATCTTGCATTTGTCAGTCATGAAGCATTTTGCTTAAATAATGTGCATTGTGTTCATTCTGCCTTCAATTAGAGTAACCAGGTAAGGTAATTTGGCATCTAGCAAAGTGGCAGCTGCAGGCAGTAATCATAGCTCCAGCACCTGCTCCCATGGCAACTGATGTGTTTACATTCAGACAAGTACACAACATTTCCTTCCTTCTACACACAGGAGAGAAAAGAAAGGTTTTAGAGCTACAGCAAAAGAGAGGAGTTTACAAGGATAAATGTTTAAGCAAGGGGTTTGGAGAAACACTGTTTGTTCTTTGGAGTGAAAACTTAGGGGATAATGGGTTGTTATCAGACAACAATTAAGCGTCTTCAACTCTCAAACTCAGCTTGCAGTAGATGATAGCTCTCAGAAGCAGATCTCATCCCCTTTATGCTAATCTCCTTTAGAGAAAGAGGAAGCAGGAGGGATTCCAGAAGTTACTGCTCCAGCACTCCTTCTGCAGATGTCACTAGTGCAGCTTCAGAAGCACCATGTTTACAGAATCCTTTGCAAAGACTATTTTTTTAGAAGTTACAAAATATTCCTTCAAAGATCCTGTGAAAATAAATGTCATTGCTGCCAGCTTTGCCTGAGTGGCTGTATTAGGGTTGAGTTATGCCTGCTGCATCTAATCATGCTTTGCCAAGAGGGGTGGAAGTTTAGGGCCTGAGCTATGTGTGTATAGGAAAATTACAGGGCCTTTTACCTTTCCTTGTCTTCCCAAGAGCTCAGCATCCTCTGCTTCTCCTGCAGTAGATCTAAGGCAGACAATATTTAAGCACTACTTTCTTTTCATTGCCTGCACATTTTCTATATTTAAACAGAAGAGTGACGTGACCATGGTGGGAACTAAGGGCCTGATCATGTAAGTGGATTAGGAAAAACAAGTACAAAAAAAATACAGCTGAAATTCTAGGAAAACCACTCAGATATAGCAGAGTTAATCTTGCTTAAATTCTCAGGTGGAATATGTGGGCATAAGAGAGATTTAAGCTCTAGAAATATTACCTTCAAAAAGTGGTGCATGGAATGTACGCCTCATAAAAACATAAATAAGCATTAAGAAATACCAGTCCTGTAGTTATTAGACTTCTCTTTTCATTCTGGGAGCTGCTCATCCTAATGAATACTTGTTCCTCCAGACTGTGGCTCTTGGTTGATGCAGAACAGATTCAACTCATTAGAGCAACATACCTTCAACAAATAATTCATAAACACTTCCTCATCCACAAATGTCTGGACTTATGAAATAAGCATTTAAGACATTTCCAACATTCTGTAAAAGAGATATGAGTCCTTACAGGAAAAAATGAGACAGTGGGGCTTTAAGTTGAATATATCTTCTCCTCATTATCATACATTGCTCAAGCTTGGAGAATTATGTATTTGAGAAGGGTACTAAACTTGGCAGTTCAGAACCATGACAGGTGGCTGAACTAAAGCTCATGGTCTGTTTATAGCCACAGGTTATCTACCCTAAAGTTGCAAAAGATGAAGACCTGTTAGGATTTCTAAGTTCTGTATCCTCACCTGATAAAGGAGGAAGAAAGTATGTGTCTACCTGGTAGCAGGATTATGAGTGAATATGCTAAAATGTCTCAGTTTAAGACTGTGATTTACAATTTAAGCCCTGGTATTGTGATTATGTTACCTGTCTATATATGCAAAATCACTTATGCCAGTGTGTCTGTGTTGGGGCATTGGTCTCTCTCTGCAGCAATTTCATTGCAAGACTGTGTTTTAAATTTTCTGATTTGTTTCTTTGGATAGAAAGTTCAATTATGGTCAAACAAATGGAGTACATCAATAGGATTAAGCATATCAAGATTATACTATACAGAAATTACCCTTGGCTGTGCCAGTATTCTTTTAGGTGACTTAGTGTATTCTTTTTTGCTTCTCTGCTTCTTTCTCAGTTTCCCCACATATGAAATCATAGAATGGTTTGGGTTGAAAGGGACCTTAAAGATCATCTAGTTCCAACAGCCCTGCCATGGGCAGGCATACCTTCCACTAGTGCTCAAAGCCCCATCCAACTGGCCTTGAACACTGCCGCAGATGGGGCAGCCACAGCTTCTCTGGGCAACCTGTGTCAGTGTCTCAGCACCCTCGCAGTAAAGAATTTCTTCCTAATATCTAATCTAAATCTACCGTCTTTCAGTTTAAAGCTATCCCTCCTTGCCCTATCACTACATGCCCTTGTAAAGAGTCCTTCTCCAGATTTAGGTACTGGAAGGCTGCTCTAAGGTCTCCCTAGAGCCTTCTTTTCTCCAGGCTGAACAAGCCCAACTTTCTCAGCCTGCCTCTATAGGAAAGGTGCTCCAGCCTACTGAGCGTCTTCATGGCCTCATCTGGACTTCCTCAAGCAGGTCCATGTCCCTCTTGTGTTGAGGGCCTCAGAGCTTAATGCAGTACTGCAGGTGGGGTCTCAGGAGAGTGGAGTAGAGGGGGAGAATCACCTCCCTCAACCTGCTGGCCACATACCTTTGGTGCAGCCCAGAACACAGTTAGCTTTCTGAGCTGCAAGTGCACACTACTGGGTCATGTTGAGCTTGTCAACCAACACCAAAAGCCTTCTGCTCACACTACTAGTCTAGTTAGTACTGTTTAAGAAAACTATGTGCACTATAAAAGTGTTTGACTTTTTTTCCAAATCATCTGCAATTTTGAAGTTATCATGATAAAAATTGAACTCATGTTTAGATTTAATTTCTGCTCTCAGAAATGGTTTGCTGCAACTCAGAAAAGCTGTGACAGACTTGGTTTAGTGATTGCTCATAAAACGTCAGTTTAATAGAAGCAGCATTAAATGAAAATTTAGAAGTGCTGCACCATGTAAAAGTAAAAGATGTTAACATATCTATTAAATGATTTCCTTTATGTTTTAATCTTTTTGTAAAAAGAATATTCTGGTGCAGGTTTTTTTAAAAGAAACATTAACTTTGAGCAGATAGATCGAGTTATTTCCAGTTACTTGAAATACACTATTTCAATGTAGTGTCCATGGGAATGATACAGAAAGAGGTATGAAAGTGTTTTATGTCATTAAGGGGAAATTAATCCATTAACTTATTTAGGCAAAGACTTAAGATGGGACAAAAAGAATTTATTATTATTCCTTGATGCGTGGCAGACATTAGGGTAATCTGGAAAAAAAAGGCCCTAGAAACTGCATTATAACAGAATAGCTTTCTCCACCAAAATGCTGATATCTTGTAAATGGTGTGGCTTTACCAGTCTCATTTTGGAATTGAAAAATTGTCATAATTTAAAAAAGTCATCTTACAACATTCTCTAGAAAAGAATTGTATGTAATTTCCTTGCCATCTCGTTTCCAAAGCATCCTAAAGCAAATAGTCAAAGTGAAAAAAAAAAAAAGGAAGTCAAGAATGGAACATGTTATTTGAAAGTGCATTTCCTCATTTTGAATTTCAGTTCTGATCAATAGTATGTGACGTTTTAAAATGTTCTGTGAAAAATACCCTTTTGTCCAGATGATTTATGTTTTTCTCTTCAATTTGTTGTCCATTTAAGATAGTATAATACAGGCTACAGAAATAAAGGATAGTGGGGCCATTTCCTTTTTTGGTATCCGTTTAGGGACAATTTTTATACAAACTACCAAAATCTAGAAAAGGTTTTTGGCAGCAATCAGTCCTGTAAGTGCTATGAGAATATGATTTTTGTGTACCTGTATTTGAGGAGTACAGTCTCTGCCACACTAGAGGTGTAAGGTGCTGCTGAAGCATGCTGGACCTGAAGCTTCCACAAGATGCTCAAATAAAGCATGAAGCAGGCCAGTGGGAAAAAAAACACCCAAACTTGTTTATAGTGCATCTCTTTTGTGAGAACTTGAAATTCACACTGGATTTTTCTGGTTTTTCAGGATCTCCATTTTCACGATATGAACAATTTGTAAATCTGTGTCAACATAGAGCAGTGTTGTAGGAGGGGAACCCCAGAAGAAAAATCAAAAGCACAAATCTAGTAACACTTGCACAAGTGTCTTGCCAGTTCTATGAACCCAGCCTTTTTCCTTCCAGCCCAAGTTCACTCTAAGGATACTGTAAGGATATTGAATCAAAAAGGACATTTATATTGCTCCTGAGTCAGATTAACAATGCTGACTGCTCAACAATTGATGCATGCCTAATTCTGTAGTACCTGAATCATGCATCAATATCCTCTGATATCAGTGACTGCGATAATCCCAGTTGACATTTAAATGACAAGTACAGCTATTAAGAAAGCAATACAATTTCACTACTGTAGCTCTGCTCAATACTGTCAAGAACAAGTTTGTGCTTTAAACAGATCAAGTAAGGGGTAGAAACTCTGTCTCTGGCAGGCACTGGGATAAGGACACCGGCCAGCAGCCCTGCACTGCGGGACCAGCCAAGCCCTAATTCCCGCAGAGGGCACCCTTGGACACAGGAATTCCCTCTCATGAAGGTGAAAGGATGGGTTTATTTAAGGTAAAAAGAAAAAAAGAAAATTAAATTGTTCTTTCCCTTTTCGTCCAGAAGATGCAGCCTGAGCAGTTATTTATGCTTATGTGAGATTCAAAGGACTTATCAATAGTTTAGCAATATTACTTCAGGCAGGCTAATGGGATCCAAGTTTAATTAAGGATTGTATTTAGTTTCATTTATTTATTATCACTGAAAAAAACCCAACAACAAACAACCAAAAATCCAAAAACCAGCCATCCATCAAATGTGTTCCTATTGAAAGTGACATTTGCCCTATGTGTATAAAAGACAGAGGACTTTGCAATACCGAACAGTGGCTTTTTGAGTCGCTGCTGGAAATGACCTTTCCAAAGCACTGTATCTCTGTTACATTCTGAAGTTCTCTTCCTTTTCTTACCTTTGAAAGGTTGTTCCACCTCAGGGCAAGTCACTGTATATCTCCGCTATGGTTGTAAACATCTGGGCCTATTTCATAGCCCTGCTTTTGACCTTTTCCTGAAAGGTTGCCTCTGAACTCTGCATGGCAAGACCTCCATAAGGCTCAGGAAATCAGAAGAGAGTGACAAATATTGTTTAGAGAAACAGGAAGAGATGGCCATATCATAGCAGCTGTGTTGGGAATTCCATCTCTGGTAAAGGACCTCAGCAGACCCTGGATGCAGCTGGGTTACTCTGCCATAGCCTTAGTGTACACTGCCTGGGGATCTCCTGGAGCAACAACTCCTTGGGGCACCACTAGTGAAGTTTTCTTGTCACTTGTCCAGTTATTTGGAATTTGTACTGGGAATATACTATTTGTCATGGTTTAACATGAGGTAAGGTAATATCTTCATAGCCCATAACTTTCCCAGTAAGAGCCCCAAACTGGTTGATGGAGGAAAAGAAGGGGGGATGTCTTCACAACCACTGGTGATTACGCCTGGTAGCAGCTGTGTGACAGGGCACACAAGTGCACTAGGAGCACCCAGCTTTGGGGAACACTATCACTCAGCAAATTTGGACTTTAGCCGTGGCTTCTGAGGGCTAAGACACAAAGCTGCATATTTTCCTTTCTAGGGAGTTCCTTTTGTTGTGCAAGGGACTCAGGCAGCTTCTTGCTCATCAGCATGTAGCTTGGCCTCTGATTTAGACTGTGCATGTAGCAAGGGCGTAGCATGAATGCTCTTTCTGATGGGGTAGCTAGTTGCTGGCAAGGTCACAAGAAGACTGAGCTCTGCTGATGAGTTCCCAAAGGGACTCATTGTATACTGGCTGCAGAAGGTTGGAATAAGGGGCAGAGGTGCACCTTTCATTTTATTGCTGTATGGAGTATCTGCTAGTGGAGCTGGGTCACTGGTACTCACCCCAGTGGGGACATGACCCCGTATGGATTCATCAGGGACATGTTGGACAAATGTAATTGTTCCAGGGCTCTTTTGGCAGTGCTGTTGGTGAAGCCAGTAGTATTGGCTTACTGGTTTAGGGAAATATTGTGAATGTACATATACCTTTTCTTGGCATTTGCAGCAGATGAAATGCACATATTTATGAGGAGAATTGAAACTGATATCTTCATAAAGAATCAACAAATATTTTCTGCAGAGAATTCCTGTTCATGGTCCTATACAATATTCCTAAGGTCGTGGGTATCCTGTGCTGCTCAGTTAATATTCGAAACCTGCTTGCTGAGTGAAAGTCAGTCACTCTGCAGTGTAGAGTCAAGGTTGCTGTCATTTGCTGATGCACAGAGAGACCAGCAAAAGCGATTGAGGTTAATTAAACACCCTGGCACTCTGGTCTCTGCTTCACACCACACTGTTGAAAGATTAAAAGGAGACTGAGATATTGTCCTGAGCATGCAAAAGAAATAACCCAGTTCTCCAGAGGAGCTGAAAATCTACCTAAATGGGGCAAACAATCTGTGGGCCATAAGTGCTAGGAAGAAGTTTCATATCTAACAACAGATTAGTGAATGACTTTCAGTCAGCTTGGGTCAGTGGAGACAGAATTTTTAATACAGATATTTGAGGAATTCTGAACTTTATCTACTAAAGAGGAATGTATACAAGATACAGAAAAGAGAATGGAGTTGAATAAGAATTTCTGGTTGATCTAAGGCAGAAAATATGATGGAGTTAACTGAACTGATATTAAAACCAAAATTACTCAAGCTGTCAGAAAACCCTATAGTAACATCCAACAAAAGAAAATCAGTGTTCAGCAAAAATAGCTGGGAGAACAAAAAGTATGGCACAAATGTAAGAAGAAAAATCATGGAAACAACTGCATCTGGAAAAACAGATAGAATTCCATCACTTTTCAAGAGTATGCAAATGCCATCATGCAGTGTTTGGTGTTAGGATGATCACCTTTCCTGAAAACAGTCCCCCAGTGTTTTTAAGGGACATTTCCAGGAAACACTATTGCCTTTAGTGTTTCTTATATATTTATCTGAAATGCATCCTTTTGATATCCTCAATATAAAATTCAGTAATAAAGCATCAATTTACTTCAAAATATGTTTCTTTAAAAAAGAACCTGCTCATAAAATCTTTATTTGTGGAATTGTAATTGTGAAATTTTAATTTAAAATTCTGCTTAAACAGAATTTGTATTTACCAAGTTTCTGCAACCTGCCCAAGCCTGTTACATTACAAACAATATGCTTTCAACTGCTGTTGACATGAGGTCAGACATAACCAATGTCACAGTTTTAAAGAGAGAATCAGGATTTTAAGATACCATGAAACTCTTTCCTAATACACAGTTCATCTGACACTGTATGTTCTTGCTCATACAAACATTCCACATCAAGCTTTTTTTCTAATTTCAAACCTTTAATGATTCTTACATTCCTGATGAATCAACATATCTTTTGAGACACTGAAAGTTAAACGTTTAATGAAATTTCAGGTTAAACGGGTCTCATGTTGAAATCAGTTAAGAGGTAACTATGTGCTAGATAATATTTTGTTTTTCTGTGTGTTTTCTGTAAAAATTATTCTTATGATCAAACAACAGTCCTTCAGTGGATGCTTTTTCATGAGCCTGAGTGCACACAAAAAGTTTGCTTTAATTTTCTAGCTACTTAAGAATATCTTCATAGATTCCAATGTTATTCAGTTACTCAGAGCATTTTTGCCTTTGTCATAGTCACTGTCTTTAAATAACATAAAAATTACAGCTGGGTAATCCTCACTGCAAGAATAAAAGTAACTTCTGGGAACTGGTGATCACTTTAAAGTACTTACAATGTCAAGGAAAAGAGATAACCCACTCGTAAGGATGTGTCTACGTGTTCCATATATTAATGCTGACAGAAAATATTTCTGGTCATTCTGAACTTCTTGTGGCAAATACAGAAAAATGATAGCAAATTTCTAAGTACAATATTCAAGATACAGTAAAAATACAGCTATGGTTCACTTTGCCATATATAGCATATGAGATTGACAAACTAAAAGGAGCAAAATGTTCATTTTCCTTTTTCTTTAAATCTCACAGCACTGCACAGTGGTAGAATGGAGGAACCAGGGGAGGTTCCAGTAGATATCAGGGAAATATTTTCACTTTGAGGATAGTTAACCACAGGAACAGGTTGCCCAGGAAACTTGTGGGATCTCTGTACTTGAAGGTTTTCAGGACACCACAGCACAGCTGTAGTAGATAGCTCTGCTGTAAGATCAGTGAGGCTTTCTGTGGAAAATTGTTTCTACTTCAGTTTCACTTTTTTGCATTTCTTCTCTGCTTTTTTGTCTTTGTTCCAGTTTTTGGCTAGAAATCCCAGCCTGGTTGCATTGCTATTACAGACCTGGATTTCGCCTTGTGCTTGTAAAAAAACTATGATATATGCACAATTATAGTCAGATTTATCAGAAATATGAACAAATTTGACAGCAAATTTACACCTTTCTGAATTCTTTTTTAGTGCCTTGAGACATACTTTCTATTGCAACAAGAAGAATGCACTGTGTGAGGGACTGTGTCTTTGTGTGCAGTGCTAGTGAAAAGACTACTAGACTTCTTGTGACTACTGTCAGAGTGGAAATGCTGGGGCTGTTCAGAATTCTTACAACACTTAAAAAATACTACTACTTGACATCAGAAAAACATTCCTGTTACTGGTGCTTGAACAAGGTAGGGCACAAAAGGAGCAGTTTGGCACTGACTGAGCATGAAGGCTACCTCAGAAAGATACTTCTAAGTTGCTCATATTAAGCACAGATACTTTCCAGTTGATTCCCTGGCATTTATTAACCATTACTTTAGCCCTAATAGTTCTTGCCCTCCTTTTATTTTGAGAGACTGCATTGCTTGGATACTAATACTGTATTTCTTTTGACTTTAATCTGCCAAAATAGAACAAAGCTTATTTCTTGAGCACAATTTCTTTCTCAGGCCAAGGACATTAAGCCTTTACAGCAAGCTGTATAGGTTACAAACATTTTAGAGATTGTAACATTGTTATGGGGAAGAGACATAAAAGTCAGGTTTGAAATATTTACGGCTGAAGGGAGTGCAGAATGGGTAATCAGCTTTTTGCCAGTATTGGGTATAAGATCAAATTATAGAGATGTTAATGGGACCCTTTACGGTGTTAGAAAATTTCCTACCACTTTCAGAAACAGGACTTAGCCTTCCTTTGTGGCAGACTTCTTCCACTTATGTGTACTTTCACATTTCCAAAGTGTAAATGACTTATGGATGGCCAAATAAATTCTGAGTTAAATTACATCCTGTGCTGCAGTGAAGAATATTACTCAGTGCTTTCTATCTGTCACCTTTAAATTCATAGCAAGTCCTTCTAACCATTCAGGGGCTGAAACTTGATGGTTTGGGCATGTTTCTTAGATGTTTTCTGCAGAGTTTGATCAAAAAAGATTTGTTTGCTTTTAAGAATGAAGTATAAAATGTAGGTTGTATTTTCCAATTACTTTGAACAGCAGTGATTCTTCAAGTATTAAGACAAGAAATGTGAGGTTTAACAGGGTCAAGCTAAGAGGCTTCATTCATTCTGACTATGCAAATACATCCAAAGTTGTTGATAATCACCATTTGCAGAGAGATAACACAACTGTGTTATATGTATTTCTTTATCCTGTTTAGTCTATTGCACCATCTTTTAATTCTCTCATCTGAATAATGACAAAAAAGATTTTCCTTTTATAGTGCTTTTTTTTTCCTTATCAGAATAATTTTTGCCTTAAGGCAGGAGCATTGTGTGGAAGACAAGGACAAAATGTATTATTTTCACATCACGAATATAACAGTTGTGATATTTAAGTTAAGTCAAAATTCTGCAGAATAGTGTACCTGTCCTTATAGTTAGGTTTCAGGCTGAAATGCAATTTTTTCTTCAGTTCTTCTGGAAACTAAACATACAGATATGGCAGACCTAGTCCTTGAAAACCATATAGACATCAATTCCCCATGATAAACAAATTTTAGTTATTGCAATAATCTATCATTATTATTGTTCTTAATGAAACACCTCAATTTTATTCTGTCTTCAAAGTAGTCATTTAATACAATCCTGTATAAGATTTCATTACTTCAAAACAATCCAGACCTTCAGAGACTACTGGTAGATAATCAGTGAGTATTAGACCAAGAGGAAGATGGCAAATGTTGTTTGGTTTGTTTTTCTGAATTAATTAATGAATCAGGTTAGATTCTGCATGGACAAAAAGTGGCCTTGACCAATAAAACCCATTTAATATCTCTGTTCCTTCTATGTGTTTCACCTATCTGTCATTGATTTATAAGTAGAGCTTGCAGAGAGCTGTTGCTAAGGGACAGAGCTTTTGTAGGTCCCCATTAAAGCAATAGTACTGAAGAAGGAAAGTAATTTACATATTTCAAGTGCTGCCTGCAAAAGATATTTAATCAAGCCCCAGTAAGTTACAAAAGGGAACAAACATAATCATCTATATCAGTAACAACCCTTATGCCAAAGAGAAAAAAAAGAGCACAGGTCAGACTAGATGCTAGCTACTCTTCTGTACCCTGGCAGACAACCTGATTGTTACTTTTATTTCATCAAGTTCCTCCCACTTTATACCTAATAACCAAGATCAAAACAGTTGGAATTAATTTGACCTAGGATATACATTCATCTACTTTCATTTAACAGAAAAACATTTATGTTAACCAAACTGCCCGATCTCCAGGGTAAAACCATAGGAGCGAAGAAAACTTTGTCAAGATCATCTCTTCTAGTTCCCCAATCAGTCAAAGGCTTTTTGAGTTGTTACCATGGGGAGGAATCTGCCCTACTGAGAAGAGGCCAGAAGAACCAGCTGTTCAGGCTCTTTAATTCCTTTCCCTTTTTCTTTTCTTTCTTTTCTCCCTCTCTTTTAAACTGTTCCATGTATGTAAATACATAAAAACCTGCCTTTTTTATAGATTTCTGGTATATCAATTTCAAAAATCTGTGAATAGATGACTGAAAACTTCTCAAATTCTCTTCCCTCTGTTTCTAAAAGTGTATTTTTGCAGGAATTAAAGGTTACTTCCTTCCTCCCTTCCTTCCTCATTTTCTCCCTTCTCCCCTTCGTTCCTCACTTCCTCCCTCCCTTCCTTCCTCCCTTCCTGCTTTCCTCCTTTCTTCCTTTCCTTCCTTTCTTCCTTCCTTCCTTCATCCTTTCCTTCCTTCCTCCCTTCCTCCCTTCCTTTCAACACACATTTCATTGATGAGACTGTTTTCCACCAGTGTTGCTCAGACTTTATGGCTTTTGCCAGAATTAGCACTGCATTGAGAACAACCTGTTCTGCTTGGCAAGATGACCATCAAATTGATGTGAAAACTCTCTGCCTTGATGGGATGAATGTATATGACCACATAAATCATTCTCTGTTTTCTTCAGTGGTTTGAATGAATATGTGACCAACATTTGTTATGATTCTTCCTCTCTTTATTGTGGTACATAATCAGGTCAGATTAGATTAAGCCAGCTCCAGGAAACCATATTTTCAGCTAACATTGGACAAAGCAATGCTAGCGACTCTAGGCAGCTCAGTGTGGCATTTAAACCCCAGAAGAATAAAAAAACTACTGGCAGAGGCTATGATGAAGTCTGCATTGCATTTATAAAACAACAAAATCCATCTCAGCAAAGGTTTTGTAGAGAGCAAGTGAAATTTATCATGGATTATTTGTTGCGTGATACTGCAAGAATAAGTAAAGGTCTCAGATGGTTTGAGGATCCTATTTTCTTAGGCTGCCTTGCTATGCCCATGCACAGGCAATTCTCTTCATGCTCAGTCTGAAATATAAAGCAAAAAGAAAAGAGAAAAGAGGAAAGTGATATCTAATAAAATCTACAAACCAGACCTTTATCAGAGCTAAAAACTGGACCTAAACTTTCTACATCTTAGTTCAGTGCCTTAACTATCATCTCCAGAAGAGTGAATATGCACAACTAATTACTGTTAATTCACTTAAGACATGCTGTCTGGCTGTACTATACAGATATACACTGCTGGAATCTGCACTGAAACATAAACAAGGGTTGTTTGTTCTGCTTATGAAGAAAGGAGAAAAAAAAGGTAATACTGAAAATAAAACATCTCTACCTTCTCAGAGGCTTTTTTGTCAGAAACTTGCCTGATACAAATTCTAAATTATAAGTTTAAAAGACATTGTTCAGGTTTTTTTCAAACAATCATCTTTATAACAGCTTTTTGTGTTAAAGTAGTTTACAGAAGCTAAAAGAAGCGCAAAAATGAAGTAACATATTTGGGAAAAGGTTATACAGACATCAGTGAAAGACTTAATGTTACTTTTCAGAAAGAGCTGAGTATAATTCTAAATTTCTCTGTTAAGATATACTGAGCGTGATATCGTACATTGTGCATGATTGCTGCCATTTGCCGTCAGTAATTTTCAATCTCTAATGCAAATCTTTTCATATCACTTTCAGAACTGGTTTGCTGGAAAAATGGTCTAGTGCAACCCCATATTGTCAATTTATGGATCAGTGGATTGAGATCATTATAGTCGTAGTAGATGAAGGCAGTGGGCTCTTTCTAAGAATTACACTTTGGGAAAGAGGAGCATAGAGAGTTTCTCCCACTGCAAAGTAGACACCAAGTTATTCATCTGAATCAATATCAGCACTTCCAGATTTTATAGATCCCAATATTGTTATTCCTGAAGAAAACTGAGTTACAAGAACAATATTTCATGTTTCACAAGCATGTGGCACCTATCTTCCTTTCCCTACTGCCTGAAGTCTCAATGCCTCTTACAATCTAAGCGCATAAAGCAGTGCCCAGTGAGAACAGCAGGAAGACATCAGTGTTGATTTCTGTGACCAAGTCATTCCAGCAACAGCCAGAAGGTGTCTGCCATGAGAAAACCTGTGGAGATACAGGAAATGGAGGTGAAGGAGTGGGGGGAAGAAGAATGAAAGCTCAAAAGTCACCATTGAAGTTGTCAGAGGGCATACTGTGGGTGCACAATAGATTAAAAGCACGGGACAGGTAAAACATATGCTTTGGGTCCCTGGTTTCTATTTCCTCCATTTTCACCACACTGTCAGGGTGTCCTACAGCCAGCCTTGCTCCATGAGGCTCTCAGGACATGGAGAAGCACGAGACTCTGAAAATAGTTGCTCAGAGTAAGATGTTTTACCAGCTGCTCTGTTGCCTTGTCACCAGAAGTGACAGTCTCCCTAGCCTTGCTCATGAGACTGCTCAAGTGTGCATTCCTCGCCAGCTGAGTAAGGAAATGCCTGCTATTTAAAATAATAAACCAAGCTGATTCATAAATAAGGATTAATAGAAAGGAATTACACAAGCATATAGAGATAAAATAAGAAAACTTTAACACTATGAGTTCCAAATAACAAGGGACATGACAAGCAACAAAAGTTTCAGTGAATACATTAGAAATAAGACGGAAAATGAGAAAAGAGATTGAACAAGAGGTTATACGAAGAAAACAGGTTTACTTTCATCCGAGAAATCAGAATTGTTTCTTTTCATCTTAATGGAAAAGGTAGATTGTGCTGGATACTTTAACAAATTAATTTTAACAAGGTGTTTGGAATGCAGGCTGGAGTAGAGAATAGAACAGTTCAAGCAATATTTATGTAAGATTGGTACATTCATGTACTCAGGGTTTGATGAAATTCACCCCAAGAAATAAGATGAAGTAGTTTCTGAATGATTAGTGATTATTTCTGGGAAGCTGCAGACAGGAGAGATCCTAGAAAACTAGAGAAAAACAAACCTTTCTTCTTATTTTTTTTTTTTAATCGGAGCTGAAGAATACAGCTCAAGCAGTCTGGCTTCATTTCCCTGAAATGATATGGAACAAATTAGTGAAATAATTTGAAGTGTCTACAATATATAAAGGTTGTAAAAACAGCCAACAAAGGATTGTCAAGAACAGATCAGATCAAATTCATCTCATGACCTTCTTTGAGAAGGGTGGCAGCCCAGCATAGAAAGGAAAAGCAGCAGATATAGATGTAAATTAACTTTTATAAAGTTCTTAGACATTTTTTCATCATTAAAATCTCATAAGTTGATGAAATATGGCATGCATGTAATTACCTTCAGGTAGTTGTATAACTATTGGAAAGCTTGATTATCAACAGATCCACATCAAACATGGAGTACTTCCTGAGTAAATTTCCTTAAAATCTTGTTTTTTGTCAAATTCTTCTTGGTATCTTCATGAAAAAATGTGCAAAATATAATGGAGATTATACCTTTTAATTTATGGCTTATGTGAAGCTGAAAGGAGTTTTAAATATTTTGAGAAAAATATTAAAAGTTCTACCAGCAGTCTGGAGAGTTGGACAGAAACCCAAAAAATGTTTAAGCATTTATGAAATAAAGTTCTCTACCTAAGAAAAAAGAAAGCAAACTGAAATTTGAAATAGAGCATTTTTCCATGAGGAAAAAAAAAAACAACCAACAATACAGTGGAAAATGATATAGTGGGAAAGTAGTTTTCATTTTAGATTTGTGAAGCAGAAGTTTGTACACAGAACATCTGGTTACATTCCTCACTTAACTCCAGAGCAGCCTTGGGGAGGTATATTGTCTCTGTTCTGGGAACTGCATTTTTAGGTTGAAGAAAAAGTAAAAAGAATCCAGCAGTGTGGATGATGAAGGATTTAGAAAGCATAATGTATGAGGGAACAGTCTTGCGGAGAGGTGTTTGAGGGTGACATGATTATACGTAGCTTCAATACTGATGATCCAATTGTTTCCCAAGGCCAGAAGAAATCAATTTGGTTTTCAGCATAAACAATTTTGGGTGAAAAGGCTTAGAAAACTTGGTTAGGATAGTGGAACACAAGATTGAATCACCTAAGAATACTGAGAAACTGCTTTCAGTAGAAATTTTTAAGATCAGGCCACAGTAAGATCTGTGAGATATAGCCAAGACCCATACGATATTGTTTCGGTGAGGGAGAGTATTTAAGATGGTCTCCGGGGTACTCTTTGAGTCTAACAAGAGCATAACAATGTCTGAAAAGAAGCTAGAGAGGATTCATTGCTACTCATCTGGTAGAACCAATGCTGCAGGAGAGGAAGAAATGGTCGATCTGAGGACCAGTTTATGAGCATTTGAGATGTATACTCATATTGTTTTATGAAGGAGCAAAATGATCTCTTTTTAATGTAAAATATGACAGCATTCAGAACTTATTTGTTCTTGCAACTTCCTGTCATGTAATTATTTTTAAATCTTTAAAAACTTACACAAATAGAGGATATTATGCTTTTATATTGATTATTTAAAAGCAAGAATATTTAGGGTTCTCTATTAAAAAACGCTGAAGGCAATTCATTTTAGCCTTTTATTAAGACCTTCCAAATAAAATTATAATTTGGTAATTTTCTGGAAGTTGAAATAACTAAATTAATTTCAAGGAGTGAGAATTCAAGTTCAGAGGGACTGGGTGATTGAGAAGGGGGAAGACAATTTATCCTATATTAGAACCTCAAATCATAAGCTACTATTTTGTCTGGCTACAAATAAAAAGCAGTAATGAGCTGAATGTATTAATTTATATGATTAAATAATCTTTTGCTGTCAAGTTATATGCTTTGTGAAAGTCTGAATGTGGATTGTCAAATTGTCCAGTCAGGAAGGAAAAAAGCCTTTTTTATGGTGGGCTAATGATGGGCTGACAATTTAATTACATAGCAAGAAAATTCTGAAGAGGAAATGGGCAAGCAAGTCTGTTTCTCCATACGGAAGTTTTCTGCTTTGAATTAAATCTGAAGACACAGAGTATGCACACAGATCAGGCGTCTCAATCCACATGCTCTAAATTTTATTAAAATTTGGTCTTAAACTAAACTGAATACAGCTTTACTTCTACAGCTGCCACTTGAATCTATAAATCTTTGGACTGAAGTTGTCCATTTTGATTCTTTCTGAAAAACAGTGACTTTTATTTGCTTTAATCTTTTTTTTCTGCTTTGGTTATGTTAATTTTAAGTTAGTTGGTTAACATCGCATCATTTCATCTGTATTGCATCTAATTTTTAAGCTAGGGTCCTGGACCAGACTTCCAGTGGCTGGAACCTTGCATGTTTCTCTAGGACATTTGAGGAGTAAGATGCATCTTCCACTGATCCTCAGGATAGCTCCGGAGAAAACAACACATGAGATAAGGAAGAACTGTGGTGATCAGCACTGACTAGGAAAGTTTGGCCTTAAACAGTGGGGTAGAAGAAAGACAA
Source organism: Coracopsis vasa (assembly GCA_026283785.1). Lineage (NCBI taxonomy): Eukaryota > Metazoa > Chordata > Aves > Psittaciformes > Psittacidae > Coracopsis > Coracopsis vasa. Next base: position 40,795 of record JANHGB010031023.1, read on the forward strand.
CCTGAAGCCTTGGACTCCCAAGAGAATGTGGAACAATGATAATATGGCTTGGGGAAAGGTAGTAAATCACTTTATACAGGCCATTTAAAATAGTTACTGATATTTTTCTCAGAGAATGGAAATACACCATTTCTTCTGTCATAATACAATTATGAATCACAAATTAAATAGATACTAGGTGGAATATATGGAGTTTTCTTTCTGAATACAAAGGCATCTGAGGAAAGGAAAAGGAGAAGGTGAAAAAAATTAATTTTGCTTCTCAATAAAGCCACGTGGTGTGTTTGTTTGCCAGTCACAGAGAAAATACATGTCGATTGCTACTTCTCACTTACAAACTATTCAGGCATTTTCTCAAAACTGCCCAAGGCAAACAGTGATGTCCTTATCCTTATCCCATCTTCAGTTCATAAAGACATCCCAATTTGGGATGCCGCTTAATTGCTTTGTGAAGTACATTCAAAACTGGAATTGAGTTCTAACTTGAATGTGATTGAATCTCCATGTTAAAATTCCCTGTGCACATGAAGTTCAACTTGTTCTTATTCCCTAAAATATCTCAGTATCTTAACAGCCCATTGCCTAGATATAGCTCATGGCGGTGCCACTCAGGCATACAACAGAGCTGTCCCTCTCCTTATCCCAATTTGCTTTAGCTAAGCTGCTGCTAGTTTTCCTTTCAGTATTCTGTTCCTTCTTCACAAAGAGCAAGGAGCTGAAAATATTTCAAACATTTAACTCAAACATCCTTAGACACAAACACATTGCACTGTGTTTAAAATATACACAGAGCTTTTTGTATGAAGCTCTTCATTTGCATTACAGTTTGGGCAAGGAACATAAAACCAGATTGAACATTAAACCTTCCTCCAAAACACAATTGGTTTTGGTCATAAGGGACAACACAGAGACTGAAGTCCATTTCTATTCAAAACAGGCACATCTCCATATGTCTTGTTAGCACTAATAATTTCCAGATGGCACTACTGACTTATAGTCTGGTTAGCTGAGCTAGCTGGCATAGTCTGTCTAGGAATCCACAGCACAATCTGAAGAAAATGTCTATTAGCACCTGTGGTACAGCTCAGAAAAATGCTGGGAACATCAGTAAAAAAAAATAGTTCTGCATTGTGTTCTTTTGCTTGAGATTTGTGGTTTTGGCATAGAGCTTCAGGTTATATCCATGCATTCTAACATGTCGTCAAAATCCTAACCCTTTGTGTTATCAAAATACAAAAGCCTTCTTTAAATCAATTTGGTTAGCATGCATAATAATACTGTAATAAAAAATAAAAAATGCCCAGTGCTGTGTGCTCTGAAAAGCCAGGACCTTTGTTTAAAATTTTTAATTAGTTGCTTCTTCAAATAAAATAGCCATCAAGAAGATATGTATTGCTGACTGAAAAGGCAAATTTTCAAGAGAATGCCATCAGAGAATTCCATGCTGTCTACTTTCTTTGGACTTCTTAATGAGATTGTTGTGGTTTAAACCCAGCCAGTAATTCAGTACCACGAAGTCTCTCTCTCACTCCCCCCTCCCCCCTTCCTTCCCCCAGCTCCTGGAGGGACGGGGAGGAGAATTGAAAGAATGCAACTCCCACAGGTCAAGATAAGAACAGTCCGGCAACTAAGGTATAACACAAAGCCACTACTGCTACTACCAATAATAATGATGATAAGTGAAATAACAAGGGAAGAGAATACAACCGCTCACCACCCGCCTACCAATACCCAGCCCGACTGAGCAGTGATCTAGCCCTTCCGGGTAACTCCCCCAGTTCATATAGTGGGCATGATGTGCTGTGGTATGGAATACCTCTTTGGTTAGTTTGGGCCAGGTGTCCTGTCTCTGCTTCCTCCTAGCTTCCCCTCCTCCCTGGCAGAGCATGAGACTCAGAAAGTCCTTGGTCAGAGTAAACATTACTGAGCAACTAAAAACATCAGTGTTATGAGCGCTGTTCCCAGGCTGAAAGTCAAAAACACAGCACTGCAGCAGCTACTGAGGAGAAAAATGACTGCTACTGCTGAGCCCAGGACACTTGTAACTTGGGTTACATTATTTGAGTGCCCCTGTAAAAGAAATTTAGACAGGAAATAACTTGGTCTCATTCAGTTGTCATTAGTTTCAGTCCTTCCTACAGGAGCTAACCCCTGTGAAAACTGACTCCTGCATTTAGCTCCCCCTTTTGTCCAACATTTAAGTGTGCCACCAGTCTAAAACTGCCACAGCAGCTCACAATCAGCAAAGATGAAGCCTTCCTGGCAGCAGTGGTCAGTGCTACACGCGGATGTGCCTTTCAGGACACATCGACAAAGCCATTCCAACAAGAACCAGCGCAGAAAGCAAAGCAGCAAACTGTTTTCACAGCAAAGTGGCTAAACAGACAAGCTACAAAATTTCAACCCCACACAGAGCAGGACATTTCAGTGTTACAGTAAATGTTTATTGGGGTTGCTCTGTAACTGGGTACCTCTTGTTCCACCTCTTGGCACAGACTGAAGCAAGTGTTTGTCCTGGCAAGTCAGTTTAACTATAAATACCTAGGGACTCCAAACAAGAAAATTCTTTGTCATGACAACTACTGTAAATCTGATAAACCATCAGTTTCCTTAGTGTTGCCTGGATTCAGGTACCTGCTCTTCACTCCAACACTGAATCTTCATCCAAAGCAGCTTCATGCTATTTACTGGCAGTACCTAGAAGCAGTTATACCTAGGGCAGTTACACCACCTGCAAGGTGGACTAGAAACACCTACTTAGATTCAGCAGTCTACAGAACATATAGCCAGGGAGAAGTTCCAAAATAAAAAGGACACTACCACATTTTTAATATTTTATTAACATTTTAACTTTTAATATCTTTGAAAAAGGCCTGAAATATAAATTTTGCATGTTGACTTTGTCTTTTCCCCTTTGTCAAAATGTCACCTTCCACCTCCTCCCTTCACCGTCCCTCCTCCCAAGAGGATAGTAAAATTTCAAAATAGTGTTTGGTGTCTTTTTATACGGAAATCAGCTTCAATCACAGCAGCAGCAACATACAAGCCTGGGCAATAGTGTTTATCAACAGCTTTTAGAGAATGCATAGAAATGCATAAAGTTACTTACGACTTGTGCATTGATACAAGCAACTTTTTCTTAAATGAACTTCCAATATATATAAAAAAAATGGGTTAAATTTGGTGTCTCAAACTATTACATAAACTGTATCTGCTATTTAACTACACTTTCCCCCCTCCCAACCACCATACTACGTTTTTTTTGTAAAGTATTACATTATAAAAGCTTTAAAACAGGACTTTGATATCAGGTACTTGTTCTATCTTGCCCTTTTGAGAAATCAGAAGAGTGACCTATAATATGTACTTAACCGAAGATATGCATTTATCCTCACACAACTTTATGGGCATCATCATTTGATCATACCAACAGAAGCAGTGGAGAGACTGTATTCCCCCCATGCTTACATACTCAAGGAAGCAGGTAGACAAAGCAAGAAGTTCTAACCATTTCACAGGAACAAAGATAAACCATTTAATCCATGTTACATAATTCACTGAATACAGTTGATCTCATCCAAAGTGACTCCTGAGAGCAAAATAGTTTCAACATTACATTTTATATACAGCTATGAAGGGATTACTGGAAACCAAGACAGTTTCCTTCTACCATTAGCAAGTACAATGTTTATGACACTGCTGCACACTTTTCACTTTGAAGAAATTACTTAAACCACGACCAAGTTCTACCACCACCTGTTTGTTATTTACGAAAAAAAGTTATTTCAATCTGATTTTATCATTTTTACCTTATTTCTGCTGCCAGATACAAAAATCAAAGACAGCTACACTGAGCAGTGACTCCTTTCTCTGCTTGCTCTCAAGTCCTGAAAGTGCTAGCTACCCTTGAAAGCCTCCATGCATCATGCAGTAAACATCTTAGTAAGCAACTTAAAGATTTTCCAGGGAATTTTTTTTTTCCTCTTTTCCCTTCAAGGCAGGAATGACTGCTCTCTCTGAAGCAAACTGCATCCTGCACACTATTGCTTTCATTATTTTCCATGTAATCAGCTTGGAACAGGCTATGAAAGTTTGATGTGGCAACGTTCTGTTAGAAAAAAGATCAGGAGAATTACACCATTCTGAACCAGCGGAACCAAAATAATCAAGACCTTAACATAAGTTTTTCCAGTCACTGGGATGGAAGAAGACTTGAATGCAGACACTGGAACAAGTAATTGGAAACATCTGTGCTTGCATGTGTAAGTGAAAAGATAAGCGGTATTTACATTTTCTTCAACATCTTCCTTGCATATATGCAAGATTTTATAAAAAAAGTTTATCACAGCAATGACAGAACATGATGTAATCATAGTTTGGGTTTTGTTTTTTTTAAAAAAGCACTAGAAATCAAAGGCAATCAAGATAACGTACATCTTCTCCAGAAGATTCTTCTCAGCTACCTAAGGTGTGCTTATAACCAAGGTCTAACACACTTAGCTGCACCACATCAAGTCAAGCTGTCCAAGAGCATACACAGTTTTGCTTACAGGAGAATATCCCTTCCGCAGTTTTTCAAGTTTACAAGTAATTCCCTGCATTGGATTACGGCAAGTCAGAAGTACAGGTAATATTTTGTTCCAATACTATTGTTTGACTTTACAACATATTCAGAGATAAGACAAGACATAAGATTAAGTGCAGGGAAGCAATTCAGACCCCTCCCCAAACGCATTCTTTAAAACTTAGCTGTACGTTGTTAACACAGGTAGATCTGCCAAGAGCTGCATAAAATGGTTTTAGTTTTCAAAAGGTAAGCAACTGAGGCTCACTCAGCAAGTATCAACTATTCCGCAACATGGAATTCACTACAGGTGTCTGAATGATTCAACTTGCACTTTCGAATACCAGGTAAAACAGAACTACAAACTGAGCAAGTTAGTGTAAGTGAATTGAGTACCCTTATGAAATCAAAGAATAACTTTGACTCCTCAAAGACACCCAGAAAACTCAAAGATGGAACAGAAGGTTGATTATTACACTCCCGCACAATCCAAGCAAATTGTTGCTATATTGAAAACATTCATGTCTGATATTTGTACCTGCTGGATATGCACATTATTCTGTCCCAGAGCAAGTTTGATAACCATCCTTTCTGTAGCTGAAACCAGCCAGAAAAGAGTTTATTTTTCTTAAACAAATGGAATGGAAACTTTTTTCCCCACCCCCCAAGCTTCAATTACAACAGTCTAAGCCAGAGACTTAAGCAAATAAACTCCAAAATAGCCATTTGTTACAAGTACTAAATTACCATGAACAATGAATTGTTAGGAATCCCTTCTAAAAGTACGACACACACAAACAAGCTACCCAGAAGAAAAATCTGTTAACAATTTTATTTCTTTTGTAATGTTAAATATTATGGGACAAGATTGTAAGGGTGAAGAACTCTTAACAATGCCTCACAAGGAATAAGAAAGAAATTCTGCCATGATATTAGCAAAGTAAGGTAAGGAGAAAATTTACACAGTAAGAGGCACCATTTTCCCCAGAATACCTCTTGTCATATTCCTGAATGAGTGGGATTAGCAATCTAATAAATCATTTTTCAAGAGGTAACAGCAACAGATAAAATTTTAAAGGATTATTAAAATAACATTTACAAGACTCTGAACAATTTTTGAATTCTTATTAAAACCACAGAAAGAAAGAACAATTCTTTATTTATGAATTTTCATAAAGGACTGACTGTGCAACTGACACCTGCTATTGATGACATAATGTACAATTTTGTCCAGTAGCCAAACAGTTTGTCTTTTCAAGATTGTGTTTTCTAACCGTGCGAGATCATTAAAGGCAAAGCCTGTTATGATGCTGTACACAAAAATGGCCACTTGGGCCATACTACCAATGAAGTGGTAGGTAAACAAATCTTTTTCTGGCCAAGAAAAAAAAAAAAAAAAAGAAAAAAAGAGAAACAAAAGAAAAAAAAAAAGGAAGCTGCATTTTGCATGCTTCTCACTCATTCTTTCTACAAGATGAACTTCCCTAGAAAGAATCCAATGAAAATGGCTGCAATTACAACAAGAAGTGAAGGAAGAGAATTAGAGCCATTATCTCTGAGGGCCAAAGCTGTGGGTGATCCAGATTTATCCGAGTGCGCTACCTTTCTGAGCCTCAAGCCTTCATCCTGGGGGGTGGAGGAACAAAGATGGAAAAAAGTTTATGAACACATCTTCTTTACAATAGTAAAAACTGAACTCAAAGGTCAAATTTACTGGTTAATATTTAAATAAAGTCAAAACAACAACAACAAAAAAAAAAACCAACAAAAAAACCACACAAATCAAAATCAAACACAAACTTCTCTCCCTGCCCTCCCAACCTTAGACCACATCAAAATCCAAAATATGAACACAGCAAACCATAATATTTCAAATAAGGACAGGTAATCCACTAGTCTCCCTCCCTGCTCTTGTTAAGATAGATTCTGAAATTCTTGTTATGCACAATGAAGAACCCTGCTTTTACTTACTATGCATTAGAATTAAATAGCACTAATTCCTCATTGTGAATTAAAAACACCTGCTTTGTGTAATGCTTCTCCAAATGTTCCAATGTCATTAGAATTAAAGATTTGGAGACATCAGCATTTCATGGTTCTTTAAAAGTCTACTATGGCCAATGACATTGTTAGATACCCAAAAGCAAATATATAGAAAGTCACACAAAGTCATGTACTGAGAAGCTACAGGTTACTGAACAGAACTTTTACATAAAAGTACTGGAAAGTTGTTTTAGCTTACTTCCTCTGGCCAAACCATTGTTCTTGTTCACTAACAATTTGTGATATAGAATGTTACCACTTTGGATCTCATTTACTCATTCTTAATGAATAATAATACACTTTTAATAAAAGCTACTAATTTGATATCTCTGATTTAGACTTCAAGTAATCAAACCCACCTTAAATAGAAGAAAATTATGTATCTCAGTATCCCATCCAGGACAACCACAAAGTGTAAATCACTGAGAAATTCAAAATACACAGCACATACAGGACAGTAAAACTGTATTACAAATCAATGCTGACATTCTAACAGTTGCATCTACTTTCTGAATACACATCTATTGGCCTAACTGAAAACTAGACCTTTCAATGACGAGTGAAACTACTACAACATAAACATGGAAGCAGAACTTACTCTCAGGCGCTGATTTTCATCCGTCAGCTTCATAACCTCTGCTTGAAGTCTTTTGCACTCCTCCACTAGCTTCCTTGTTTCAGTATCATTAAGTGAAACACTATGTGGTTTTGGCATCGGTCCATCCTGCTTAGATGTATTCAGTACTGGGGCAGGTTTGCTTGCATCTATATCATTCTACAAATATTAAGAATGACTTGAGAATTTTACTTACCTAGAAAAATCACCCACATCTTAAACCTGAAACAATCCAGCTACTAATATAGTTCAAAGAAGTTTATATTTACTGTAATCTGAACAAAGACTTCTGTTAACAGTTCAATTCTGATTAGCTCAGCTATTAAAAAGCACGAGAAGATTGCACTGTTTTTACTACATGCTACTGAGACAAAAATTAATACTTTAGCTGCTTAAAACTGACCCAGCAGGCAACGAAAAGATGGCATAAAACAAAAATGGAACAAACGTGGGATTTAAGTTTCACAGCAGTTCTGAAATAACACATTACTAATTTTCAATACAAATCACATAAAAAGCTGTGAAAAAGCCAAAAAAAAAAAAAAACACCAAAATAACTGGTTACCACAGCTCTGCTCAAAAAATACAATAATCTTCAGCAGACATTAGTAATACAACAGATTCAACTGTATAGCTGGGTTACTATTTGTAAAAACACAACATTTATATGGCAATACACTCAGAAACAGCTTGTATTCACATTCAGGCTTCTCTATTCCTAGTTGCTTGGCTGCACAACTATGTCATTTAGACCACTATATTGCATCTATCATAACCAAAGTAGTCCAAAGTAAGCACTAAATGTAACAGAAAACCTCTTAGAAGGTCAACACATCTATGTAATAATAAAGCAACTAAAAAATAAAAGATGTAAGATTTATTTAGTTCCTATGCAAGTAGAAGTCATTTGGTCTACAGCACCTACTTGCACTTTACTTTTTTTGCAATGCAGCCACACAGCCTAATAGCCAGATCCTGCTACTGCACGCAGGTACTCCTAACTGGATTTAAAAGGACCAACATATTTGTATCATGAGGAAGCAGATTGGGATCTGTTGCTTTTTTAATTGGTTTGCTAGCTGAACTGAATTCCTTCAGTAGCACTAAAACTTCACTACAGACCTAAGACTTATCTCCTTGGAACAAACCTCCCTCCTTCTGCTGCTTGACCTCACTGACTGATTTCTTCATGACAATCTTCTGGCTACGACTTGTAGGCATCTGAAGAAAGTTGTTGCTGACTGGAGTGAAATACTTGTGTCCACATGTAGGTACATCCTGAGGTGACAGGTAAGGCTTACCCTCAGGACTTGGCAGATTTCTCATTGCCAGATTTAAGATACTAAATCAACCTCTGAAGCGGGATTTTGCAACCCTATGCTGCTACTCAGAAAAATACAAATGCTATGTACAGTCAACACTGCAAATATAACATTAAAGGAAGTACAAAAGGAGGTCGTTCTGTATAATTCACTGCATTTCTCTCTCTACATTATACATTTTATAAAATTAAAAACGAGTATAATTTTTCTAATATCTAAATATAATTTACTAAGAAGGTAAAAAAATGCAGAAAGTAGACAATTAAGTGCCTTGATAATAAATGCTCAATCTTTACAGCTTTAGCATTCTAGGCTTAGGCAGCTTACACCTAAACAAAAGAGTACATCTCATAAATTAACCTTCATCAAAAAACGGGGAAAAAAGTAGACCAAAAACATTATGTTGACATTGCCTCTGAAAAACATCTTTACATTACAGTCCAAAAACTGTATTAAAAGAAATGTTGCAAACAGAGCTACTGGTCAGCTAGCAGCCTTCACCGAGACACTTTATGTATGTAAATAATGAGATGGTTTTTACATGTATGGATTCATACTACTTTCCCACAACATGCCTTACAGACTGTTGTAAAAGCTGGACAGCACTAAAAGTCAAGGTCATAAAATGAATAAGGCTGCTTACAGAAATAGCACTTTAGCACTCTTACTTACAATGCTATATTAAATTAATAAAATAATAATTTAATAAAGTGAAACGTAAAAAAAAAAAAACATCCCCCCAAACAACCCAGAATATACAGTATTAGATTATATAAATCAGAATTTCAAGTATGAGTGTAAAAAGTTCATGCATAAGAATGCAGTCATATTCTACGATGCTTCTAGGTAACTGACATTTAACTATTATTCCAAATATCAGGCAACGCAGACATCTTCAGTCTGTATACAATGAAACTCATCTCCTACACAACTGGAATAGATTTTGTCTGAAAGCAAGAGCATTAAAGAAGTAATGTGATTTTTTTTTTTTGTCTGATTATCTGTCTTTACCATTACCTTAAAAAACGCATTTAGGAGTCCTAAAGCAATTTCTAATTAATACTTCCTTTTCTGATCTAGCTGAATTAGAAACAGGATTTTTAAAATTGAAAAGCATGCAATACTTTAAAATGAAATCATGCAATTCACTTTTCACTGTATGCAGTATTGTATATCCTTTCTTTTTAATCAGACAGCAATAAAATCCTAAGAAAATCAATGATAACAAAAAAAAAAAAAAAATCATTTTTGGCACTAGTGTCCACTGCTGGAGGCTTTTAAGATGCAGTTGGATAGGGTGCTCCCTTTCCAACAAAGGATGGTTGGACCAGATGGTGTTTTAAGGTCCCTTTCAAACTGGACTGTTTTAAAATCCTGTGAATACTTGAAGTTATATACTGAATACCCTTTCTGTCTCATTTAGTACAAATTCCTACAATCCATTTAATCAATAAATCAAATAGGTTTAAAAAATTTCAAAACAGATTTCCCCAAGTTCCTACCAGTCAGTGTATGACAGTTACTTACCAGTTTATCATTTTCATTGGGCATTTCAAACACACATCTCAATTTGGAGTCCATTAACTCATCAGGCTTTGCTTCTTTCCACTAAGATAATAATTAATATAGATTGTTACTTAACATGCTGCACTCATGCAAACACCTAAACAGTTCATAAGCTTGCTTTTAGCACTTAGTACAGATGAACACTGTCCTTTAACCTAGCTGCAATTTTCAGATTTGCTTCTGAACAATGTTTTTTTTGTTCACTTTGACTACTGTGAAGTAATGAAAGCTAGAAATGGCTAATTAAGTCTGGAAATGGAAATAAGTAAACTGAATGCCAGGAGGGATCCAGAGGTTTTTCTGGGGTCAGGGAGGCAACCATGCAGTGTCTCCTTTACCACACAATGAGGAACAAGTACCATATGAGACAGTTTAAGAACAAATTACCATTCCTTGGTAAATATACTACTTACATCCCATCTTGGAAGCACTAATTTTAAACAAAGGACTGAAAGATACCTTTTAGTGACTCTGTATTTAGTTTCAGAGTAGATTTCTTTAGTTTTTCCTATTTTAGATTTTTAACCACTCCCTCCTTTTACTGCATTACAACTTGGGCCTAGGGAATTTTTCAGAGCTGTTTATAAAAAAACATTTTGAATTCTAATGATTATCAGTATATTCAAGTAATTGTGAAATATGCTGGAATTTCTCTAACTAACAGACAATTAGTTTCCAAAGCACACACTTCACGTAGTTGCCTTAAATCTTTAGGCCCAGAGACTGATCAAGTTTGTGGCAATTTTTCCTACATTAGGTCCTATGAAGTTACCTTAGAATCTTACAGACTAGAATATCCAGGCTTTTCATAACATCCTTTCCCCACACAAACACTTTTTCTGTTGTTGTTGGTCTTTTTCAGTGGCATTAGTTGTGCAGTAACTTCTAACTACAATTACTGATTTTCCGCAAGATCTGTTTCTCAATATTCTATACTTGAACAAACTGTGCTACTTCAAAGGTATTTCTAAAGTACATTTTATATCCTCGCCGAATAGTTATGCTTCACTTACCACACATAACCAAGAGCTATCCAAGCATACTAATAAAAAGTAAACCAGCCCAACAATGAAGAGAGACGTTAGCTTTCTACTTACATGTCTCAAAAGTTTAACAAAATCTAACAGATTTTCCACTGTTTCCAATGAAGATGCCACAGTAATCTTTGCCTTCGGTAAGGGGACAGAGACTAAACCTGCAGGCCTAGTGGATTTCAGTGACTTATAAAATCTCATCTTTATCATTTATTTCCCCTTTCCTCCTCTGCCTCGAATGAACATTGAACATTTCTATGTAAATTCAGGCATCCCTTAAAACAGCCTCTAGATGCCTGTGCACCATTCCCTTCCACCTTAATATACATGCTTATGAGAGTCCACATTCTCTCTACAGGGTACATTCTGATACTTCTTTCCCATTACTACCAGCTTGTAACATCAGAAACATGTGTCCTTTCTTCTGAACTAACAAGTACAAACTAAATAGCTTCTTTCTGGATCTTTCAGACCAATCTTGCCCAAGAACTGAATCTACAACATATTCTATTAAAACAGAAAACAAACCTATCATTTGTGCTGTGTTCAGCCACTTGGTATATCTTGCAGAGAGATTTATCTTAGTCTTCCAAATGTTTTAATTCATTATAATCTCATTCAACATTTCTCCTAAACACTTTTCAGGCCTAATGCACCCATTTCGTACACCTTCAGGCTTGTTTAAATATACTCAATTCCTCCAAATACAACATTTATCCCTTCAAATTAGCTGCACAGAAGGTACAACATGCCAAAATTTTACCACTGAACTGACCTTACCTTAGATGCACTACTATTTTCATTCAACCAGTTCACTAGGCAATTCTAAGAACCAAGCTTGTATTTAATACTAAAAAAACTGAATCACATATGGAAGTCACACTTGTTCAGAGAAAACCCAATTCTTCTCCAAAAGAAAACTGCAAAAAACACAATTCATTTACACTTAAGCCTGAATTTTTAAGGGGAATAAAAAAAATCATATATATATACAAGTCATTTTACTTTTACTTACCACTGCCTCCAAATCTGAAATATTTGGTGGTGCATAGGTTGTTTGTACCATAAACTTGTGTTTACTCTTCTCATTTGGGTCATAGTCAAAAGGCTGCAGCATTACTGTTTGAAAGAAAATATAAAGCATAAAACTGTGACACTACAGCTAATCACTGTGACAGGTAACTCATCACATTCACAGCATGCTGTCCACTGTAGACTTGCTTTTCCCTGAGCAAATACTGAAAGTTAAAATGGAATACAGAGCAGATATACTCTGTAGCAACAGGTACTGAAAGGAAAAACCTTGAAAGTTTTTCGGACTCTGCTGCAGCTGGTATCATTATTTCTGTAGTTACTATAGCTAAATAACATCTCATATACCAGTATGAATAAACCAATCTTCTAAGGCAGACCAGAAACAAACAAAACACAACACAAGCCAAGCAAACACCACATGACATTTCTTTGGAATAAACATATTTTATGATTAAGTGAATGCAAAGTTAAAGAACTGTAGAACACGTTATGACAGGTACACATTATGAACCTACATTAGGTAGACCACCAAGCAGCGGGACAAGTGCAACTGACTTCTAACTGTATATGAATCTAAACAGTGAGCAAAACCACTAAAATACTTCATTCAAACTACAGTTAGAGGAGGTAAGGCTACCTGGGGATTTAATAATACATCTTTAAAACACTTTCAAATTGAGTTCTTTAAAAATACATATAAGTACACAACACATTTTACTCAGGTTTTAACATTCTTAACTATAAGTCCAGTCTAACAGCTAACATTTGTCCAAAAGCATACCAAATTCAGGTACACACTTTAATTCTATGGCAAGTTTTGAGCTCCCACCACATTTTACCAGTGAAGAAAGAGGGATGGGATTCAAAATCAAATTCCCTGTACAGGCGGCTTTAAGCGAAACATTAAAACTCATAATACCTGCTCCTAATACTTTATCTTAGGTATTTTTCTCACTGCATTTTCAGCTTTCAACATATTGTAATGCAGATATTAACAAAAACAGTCTTTTGGATGAAACCAGACATTTTTTACACAGCAGTGTTTGTGCTGTAAGTCCCAGCGGTAGAGTCTGCAAGCAGTCCAGACTTTCTGCATGACAGCCTTCTTACTGTACTTTCAGCTTTCCAAACCTGAAAATTCTCATTGGTCAAAACCAGAAACTTAAGTTTCGAAAGTTATTATTGTGAAGTGTGCGGAAGCTCCATGAAAAAAAGCTACATCACTGACAGTATTTATAGACTCCCTCATATCAACAGCATCACAATACTTTTAAATGAAAACTTTAATTACAGAAGCATAGTAATTTCATCCAAGTTATAAAAACATACAGTCTCCTGGATGGATACATCATAAGGGTTGTCCAGGTCACCCTGGCATCACTATTTTGTGTGTCATTTCTTCAGTTCAAAGGACCGAAATAACATGATGTCTATACACAGACCAGGAGATTAGAGGTTTTATAGGATACAGTTGCATATCCAGGTGCATAATATAAGGGCTTGCAGAAACACCTGAATACACAAGGTTTGTTATGGTAGTGTTAGGGGACTACTGAAGCAGAGGGATGGATACATACCAAGCAGCCCACTGCCAACCATACTGTTTGTCTGGAATAGGCCCTGTCTGAAACAAACTATCATGTTAGCCTCCTTGTCTCCTTTCAGACACAGTAAATTGCCTTACTCCTCATAGAAGCACAGGACCACGCAAATTATATTCTACGCCAATTCAGTCTGTATACTTTTATACTGCTACAGTTTTCACCAATAATATTCTGCACAATTCTGAATCTTCATTTGATGTATGGTTCAAGATGCTTCCCTTTACACAGAGTAAATTCTTCATGGCAGGACTGAACTACATTAGTTTACAAAATATTAAGTACAGTATCAAAATTACTAGCTTGGCCTTTCCAAATTCACTAGTACCTATGAAAAAAAGGTACTTCTAAATTTAATTATACTGCCACCTAACTTTAGGCATTAAATAGTATTTACAAGTTGGTAGTGTTTACTACAGGGTGGATACTTTTTTTTCCCTGAAATGTTACATACAGCATAATCAAAGGATAAGTAACTAATATGAATCAGATATATTTCACAAATAAACACAAAATAACTGCAGTATTTGAAATGCTTTCAAATAAACCTATTTGGAAAGGTTTGAAGTCAGGTTTCCTTAATCACTGGTCTCACTGCAGTCCAAAACGTAACTGATCAAATTAAATTCTTCTTCCAGGTATGGATGCTATAGCCATTTATCTCTAAGAATTGTTCCATCAACAGACTAATGAGTAGCTTGTAGCACTTCAGTTTCCAAAAGCCAAGTAACCTAAAAGATTACTTTTCATCATCACAGAACTTCTTCACATGCTGGCAGAATCCTCGGATAACTAGTTAAATAACTTTATGTTCCTTGACCCCTTGGTAACAGCTGAAAATCTGACTGAACTAAAAAGAAGCAGAAAGAGACAGCCCACAAATCCAAAAAGCTCTTCAAGCTCTTCACAGTTTTAAGTAATCACAGAAAATCTCATGAATATACAAATCCAGCTTTCAACATGTTCTTGGAATCCCCAGGTAATCCAGAGATCACTTCAAGGGGAACTGCAGTAAATAGCAAACCACTTGTTAATAGGCCTAGCTTTTCTACACAGGAGAGCTTTATCTCCACAAAACAAACACCAATGAGGTCTGAAACCAGAAGGAAGAAAAATAACAAGTAACAGTTAAAAGTTGTGAAAGAAGTAACAAGCTATATTCTGAAAAGAAAAATCAACACTTGTTAACAACAAGCAGTACATACGATAATAGTTAATCTAGGGCACCAAGGCAAAGAAAAACAGGTCTTACAAAATTAGTATTTTTGGAAAAAAATTTATAAACATGATTCACCATTGAATAATAAACAAAGTACCCATGCACTTCCCTAAAATGGCTATTAAATCACATCTCCAACAATGAATTTAAAAACTGGCTTGAACCCACATCAGCACAACGTATTATGCAGGCTGAAGACAGCTAACACTACCTCAATATTTACTTTTGAACACAGAGCTTCAGTCCATGGTATCCTACAGTGATTTCTGTCTGCACAACTATGTGAGAGAAATCTATTTTTAATTATATGAAAGACGAGTTGGCACTGAAAACATTCAGCTGAGAGATTGATGAGATAACAAAGTGGGTCAGTAGAAAAATTATGTGCGCACTTAGCTTATCAAGTGATCCAAAAGAAACTGTATGCCTAAAAACTGAAAAGATGAAGCTGATACTTTGGGGAAGAGAATTTTGAAAAGCACTGTGGAGTCGCTATGACTAAACAACTGCACATGAAATTCGTATCTTGGGTTCACTGTAGCTGAATAGCTGCTTGAGAATTCAGTAATAAAAAAAAAAAAAAAGGTATCAAAGATTCCCTGCTATGCAAACTGAGGAGTCAAGCAGTGTAATACTGTTTCCCTTTATTGGTGAACCTGAAATCTGGCTTACAGCTCCAATACTGTCTCATTTGAAAACCTGAAATATTCAAAGCATTAAAAGGATTTGTAACTGTACAAACACTCTTTGCAACAGGCAAATGGAATCCTTCAATCTGTTCAATTCCCTGAAGAAACTGAATACAGAAAAGATGCCCAATACCAGATCAAATGCACAGTTAAGACAAAATGGCTCTAAGCTGAAGACAAAAATAAAGTAGGCTTTTGACTACTTGAATCTTCAACCAATTCTCAGCAAAATGCTCTTTCATACACAAGATGCTGGACTGTCCACAGTACGCAATACTGAAGTTTTAAAGCGTCACATTCTACCGATTAGGTAAGATTAGAAAATCAGTGTCTCTCCTACAAGGAAAGTTACTCTAAGGTTTTAATCAATCCCCAAGTTTTCCCAAGTTATTCCTTGCAACTTCTGAAAACATCACCTGAAGCTAGTTCTCCAGCTTCTTTCAAACTTGCCAAAGGGTATAAGAATATGAATCTAAAAAGCTCCGAGGATTGCTCCATGTTTCCCTTTTACTTCACTACATCTCTCCAAGGGTTCTATAAAAATCATCTTGCTTGACCTAGGAGATCTAGGAGCTCACACCAGTACTGCTTGTGATCTCTACAGCCTGTAAGACCACAGCCTATAAAAAGGCTCTCCAAGTTGGGAAATACGGTAAGTCCACAGAAATAAAAGAGGTTCTTTGTTTTAATCCCCTTATCCAAAAACAAAATAAGAAGAGAGTGTCTCTCTAGTGAAACATACTATATTTTTCAAATTTAAGGGCTACAAACTGCTCCAGCTACCTAAAATAACAGCAAATAAATTTTTTTTAAAGCTATTTAATGATTACCAGTTAACATATACTACTGTAAATAATATAGAGTTCAGGGACCAATACTATGGTCAAAACAACTAGTCTACAGTTATGAATTATTTTTTTTATTTTTATTTTGATGAGCTGTCCAATGCTAAACTTTAAACACATCAGAGCAGCCAAGCAACGTGCCCTGCTTCAAGATACAAGCACAAATGTAGCAGTCTGAAGCAAAGGTACTGTTAATGTCATTGCCCATTTCAGAGAGCTGCAGATAAATGTGACAAATGGAAGTATTTTTGTATGGAGGATTTTTCATGTATTATTGCAGCTCTACATCAAGTTGACATTGCACTAATGAAATGGAACAGTTATATTAAAAAAAAATATTTAAAAAGCGCTCATATTTCAAACAGCACCAAAGATCAAGCTTTAGAAAATCTCATGAAATGCTTATACGCACCTAACCTATAACTGCGTGTATTTGTTTTTACCTGAAACAATTACAGATGATCCAGGGTCAATAATTCCACTGTTCGGCCTCACACAGTATCGACGAGGTGCTGTGGTCTTCACTTTGAAGCATACTTTTCTCTCTGATGGATTTCGTAGTTTAAGATTTGTAGTTACTACATCTGTAAAGGGACCTGAAAAAAGGGATTGTTTTTTTTCTTTTAAATATGAATGTATATCTGGAAAAGAAATCTGTTTGTACAGTATGAATTACTCTTAAAATATAATTTCGTGTCAATAAGCTTCTAAAAGCAGGTTAAATCATACATGTTAAGTACATATACTGTTACATGCAAAGCACATTATCACCTTAGCTATAATAATATACATTACAGCAATGAACAAATGACTCTTAAATAGTATGAAAGATGCTGGTGCAAAAATTCATATATACATATGTTAATTTTACCAAATTATTCTTAATATTTTTAACACCTAGAAGGTAATAGTCACATAGAAAAGGAAATTTTGCTGGATTTTTTTTCTTAGGAATAGAAGCAATACTCTATCGGAACTCTTTCAAATGTTTAAAGAAAGAAAATGCTGCGACACTGAAACATAGTGCTTTCCATCCTGCTTTTGAGCTCCTAGAGACTTACAGAAACAGACATCAACCTCATCTTTTAAATTCAAAGTAGACAAGAGAGATGATACTCTGTTTATGCATATACTCTGATCCACAGAAAAGAAGTTGCAGTTGCCATACTTATGTATTCAATGCAGTGTATTCTCTGAACTGTGTTTATGTTAAATCACCAAATAGGAATTGCTTTTAAGACTAGATCAGACAAGAAGCATAAATTTCAGTGTCACATCTTCCAACAGAGATAAACTTCCGTGTAATGCCATACAACAACAGCACAAAAAGCAAGTAAAGTTCACAGTGTTCTGAGCTGTGTTAATCTCTTTTATGCTACTTCATCTGAAAGCAAGACTGCACAGGCACTAAAAGACTGTAACTCAGAAACTGGAATTTCATACGAACATGATATTTATGCAATAATATTTCACATGTACATTAACTTTTAAGAATCTTTATTGTTCTTTAAAAATTACACATTAAATTACTACAAAATAATTTTCATTGGTACTGAAAACATGACAATTACTTTTTGATTATAAAAAAAGCACAAAGAAAGCAAAATTTAGGTCAAATTGGATTAAAATTATATGTGATATGAATAAGTGGTAAGGTACAACAAAACCACTGATTGCATGAGACAAAAGAATTCAACTCTTTTCTGAACACCTTATTCCACAGAAGTGTCTGGACTATGCTGAGGAAAAAGGTACTGACCACTATCAAACATGTTACTGCACTAGAGGGCTCGCTATCTGACCCATGTCACTATTTCTGTAACTCACTCTCATTCTGAATCCTTGATTTTGAGTGCGTGTTAAAGAGTCTTGACACAAAACACCAAGATACAAACTAATAAAGGACCATAAGGGGAATTATTGAGAATACCAAGATGAAGATACATGTGAGATCGTTTCACATTCAGTGAGACTCTTTTGAGAATACAGGACCTGGTATTACTTGTCTGAAGCTTCATGTCTAATCTGGCTTTATGCAGTGGATGAAATAGTCACCTGCTCAATCCAAGCAAATCTGACACAGCCTCAAAGAGGAAAACTTATGAAACTACTTCAAAAGTTTCCTCCTACTTGCCTCTTGATGGCTCTTGCAGGATCCAGTTGCGTTTACTTATAGAGTGTGATCCAAAAATAACTCGCATCACCCATACCACAAGCTGCACTAAAACAAGGCAGCTGAACACTCTGTTAAATCTTAGACTGGTGATACACTCAGAAAGGACCAAACATTTATTTTTTTGAACTACACAAACATTTTTGAGGAAGTTATTCTGGGAGTTCTAAGAGCCACCTAGGCATTGCCTCTGCAGTGGTCATTGGCATATACCTTGAATCTGGCTTTCAAAGGTGTGGATTGCTTTATTTTTAATTTCAGCCCTAAACAACTTAAGGAGCTCTGCTTCTCAATCTTCTCAACTACTTTTACTAAGGGAATTATGCTCAAAGGAAAAAAAAAGGCAAAGTTCAGAGGCTCACTTTGAAAGGCAGTCATCTAGAAAAGGAGCTGTACTATTCAAAACCAGCTTCTTTCAAGACAAAGTAGCAGTGAATTTATAAACTGATGATAAACTGGGTTTTAAACTCAGAAAAAAAAAAAAGATGTTCTGTTTCTTTTGAGACATGAAAGGTCCCTTCAAGCCTGCCTTCCCAAAGTGCATAATAATGAGACAGGATTTAAAATACTCTTCCAATTATTCTGATATTTACAGTCAGTTCTAACACCACAGATAATTAATTAAAAAAAAAAAATAATAATCTGCTTTTGTTCCCCAGCTACATGAATGCAATGACCTCCTTTGCATTTCCTGGATACTTCCTAAAGAAGTGCCTTTACCTCGGGGACAGTTTTTAGTATCAGACATTTCTTTCAGAGGAGACTGAAATATTTTCCAAGGTCTAGAGTACCCTTCTGTAAGCTTTACCTTTCACCTTCTTTCTAAAAGCTTTAAAGATAATAAAGCTGCATAAAGCCTCTGAAGACTCGCAACTATCAGACTTAAATAGCTGGTAACAAACTGGTGCTCAAAAGGATAAGGTGACTGAATTTCAGTGTATCTGCAGAACCCAGCTTTTTTGGTAGTTTAGTGACATACTGACAGACATGGACAGGCAGGAGCACACCTAAGGGTAGCAAACCTGAAAAACAAGTATCTATTACCATTCAGAGGAGTCTCATGATTTAAATTAGCATGTCATATCCTTCAAAAAAAGAAACCATGCAACAGCAGAAGAGAATTCTAGAGTTCACATTCACACAAACATGAATACCCCTACCCTTGGGGGAGTGGGGAAATAAAATACAAGCTGGCACTAAGAGCCTGAGTGCAAAAGCCTAAATCACGATGGTTCCTTGAGAAAACAAGATGGGGAGAGAAAGAACCAGGAAAGAAGAGACATTTTAAGCCATACCACACAGACCACATCTAAACAAGAACAGGCAAAGATGGATACAGGCATTCCGCACACACAAAGATAGACAAATACATGCCAACTCCATCTCAGAAGATATACAGCTACAACAGCATAATATTTATTCTCGAAAAGAGCACCTTACTCCCTGCTTACATGACACCCAGGCCAAAACTGCTTATTTTAGCACTTAAACCTTAAGACAGGCTCATGTCTAACTATACCCACCACACAAAATATCTCATGAATACTCATCTACTGTTGTTTGCCCAATAATTCCATTGTAAACTGCTTATCTTTTTTTCTTGCATTTGTACAATTTAAGACAATGGACTTCTGGATCTGCAACTAAAGGTTTTAGAAGCTGTGGTAATTTAACTAATAACGTTCTCAAACTATACTGATGTAACTATAACGTCTAAAGACAAAAGATCATTACTATATAAACCTGTAATTCCAATTCAACAACCTCTGGGAGTCAGAGCTACGTCAAAGGGGACAGGGAGTTCAGCAACACCCTTAACAGTGTAAATTCAAAGCATCAATTACCACATCTTCCTAGAATAAAAGTTGTGAGAGTGCCAGGTTATTCCAACTGTTTTGGATGGAACAGTGACAACACATGCAGAGATTTTTTTCCCATCTTTTTGACTTAAGAAGGCCTTATAAAGAAATGACAGACACCTGCCTAATCACAATCAAAAGTACTAGAGATCTCCAAAAACACTGTGTACTGAATTTCTATTCCACAGTCTTACGGTGCAGTCACCACAATTTTAATGCCGGGGTTGCCTCTGGCAACTACACATCACAGACTACAGCAACTAGTGGGCAGGAAGAATGACACTGATTCTGTACAGCAGTTTCCACAGCTGAAAGACAGTGCCAAGCTTCTCTGCTTGCCACAAGTTTGCAAGTTATAGCGCAGTAAAACCAAAAGACTACTTATTACTGGACACGTGGGACCTGTATAGACATCTTTTTGATCAGCAGTGTCATTTTCTTTTTGAAATCAGGTATCCTTCAGTTTCTCAGCCTTCTACTGCCTGGGATGGTCTAACATAAGGGAAAAAATGATTACATGAATATGCCTTTCTGAAGGGGTTAGGCAAAACTGCACAGTCGGCAGTACCCCTGGGAAAGGTGAGATCACTGTCAGTATCTCTAGTTGTTGGTAGCACAGAGCAAATATAAAAAGCTACTCAGAAGCAGACAAGTTTGGCTACCAAGAAGCTCCATTCAAAACTAGTAAGGCTGTCATAATGTACACACAGAGCTTGTCATAGAATATTGCCTCCATCTAAAATTGGTAAGAAATTATAGTTTTATTAAATTACATAAAATCTTTGATAATTAGAAGGCAGGTAACTGGCAGAGTTGTAAAAAAAATGAGCATGCATTATGAAACAAGTTCAACAGCATTTTGTATGAAACAGCTTAAGTGTCAAGTATATTGTCCTCTTCGATTTAAGACATTGAACTGTAGCTGTTGTAAAAGCTAATACCTATGCTGATTCTGCCAGAAAGCACTCTATTCCATAAACAGAACTAAAGTTTATTTAAGCTGTAAATTGGCTCAGTCAAGTGATACATTCAGTCACATGTAAAATAAGTACACATTAAAAAGTACACAGACTGGCAAAAGGAACCCCAACGCCTTAAAATGTGTGAGTTAACACTGTAACTTCAAAAACTACTGGGATTATATGCTTTTAGTGGGATGCTGGTTTTTCACAATTGCTTCATCACCTTTGAAATTCCAAGAGCACTTTTAACATACATAAAGCAAACATACAGAACACTTCAAGGCATCCTTACCCAAAACAAACTTAGCCAGAGTATTTTTCTTTCAGTGCAAAATAAAGTCAGATTGGGCTGCCAGAGAAAAATAATCTACTGCATTTGACAATGTGAGCACTACTGAATGAGAGCAAAGTTAAAATCAGCAGGATAGAAACTAACAGCAATATTAAAAGCCAGCAAGACAAATTTTGAGAACAAGTTAAATGACTTTTACAATAGACCTGACAGGAACAGAAGAAAATTTCCATCAACTCATTGTGCCAGAACTGGAAGTAAGAACAGAATAAAGAAATTAAATTTACATACTCCCATGTAACCTACATTTGCATGATGTAAGATTTTTTTTTTTTTAATTAGGCCCAAATTAAACTGTTTTTCTTTCTCATCATTTGTCATTGGAATTGTGGAATGGGACCTCTGAAGGTCCCCTCCCTCTGGAAGTCATCTGGGCCAAACCTCTGCCCAAGCAGGGACACCCAGAGCCAGTCACCCAGGACTGTGCTCAGACAGCATCTGAGTATCTCCAAGGACAGAGATTCCACAGCTTCCCTGGCCAACCTGTGCCCATGCTTTGTCAGTCCCACGGGGTGGGGGGGCAGGAGGGGTTGAAATACCAAACCCAAATTGTTTCCTGATATTCAGAGGGAACCTCCTGTGTTTTAGGTTGTGATCACTGCACACTGTCCTGGCACCACTGAAAAGAGCCTGGCTCCATTCTCTTTGCAGCCTTCCTTCAGGTATTTGTAGACATTGACAAGATCACCACCCTGAACCTTCTCTTCTCCAGGCTCAACAGTTCCAGGCCACTCAGCCTTTCTTCATAGGAGAGATACTACAGTCCCTTCATAACCTTCTTGGTTCTTCAGGACTCTCTCCAGTATGTCCATGTGTCTCTTACAATGAGCTCAGAACTAGATCCAGCATTCCAGCTGTGGTCCCACCAGTGCTAAGCAGAGGGGAAGGATCTCCTCCCTCGACCTGCTGGCAACACTCCTCATGCAACCTAGGATACCACTGGCCTTCTCTGAAGCAACGGCACACTGCTGGTCTCACAGTCAACCTGGTGCTCACCAGGACCCCCCAGGGCCTGTTCTGCAAATCTGCTTTCCAGCTGGGCAGCCCCCAGCCTCTACTGGTGCATGGGGTTGTTCCTCCCCCAGTGCAGGGGGTTTTGCACTTCTAGTTGAACTTCACAAGGCTCCTGTCAGCCTATTTCTGCATCTGACAGCCCCCTCAGCGCTTGTGGGTGCATTCCATGAGAGCCCCAAGACTTAAGTACGTCCAATTTACTTATATATTCCCTGACCTGATCATCTTCCATCAAGGGCATTGAAGTAAATATGCCTAAAAATGAAAGACCAGTGTTCTGTAGTGAGTCAAAACTACCTTGACTGTCAGGTAAAAAAACCCTAATCTTAAAATATATACAAAGCACTCTACTGTTCCAAATCAATTTTATAGTACTTTCTGAAAAAAGCATAGGTAACACACCTGACACAAAAGAAAGTGAAAGGAATGGGGTTTATTTCCATAAATTAATTAATATTCAGATCTCTGTGAAAATAATCTGAAGAGAATCCGTAACATGCATTGCCAATGAACATAATTCCTTCCTCTCGAAATACCAAACCCATGAGCATTCAAATACCTTCTTGAAAAATTCAGACTCTAACAAATCACCTATATTAAAATTATTCACAGTCTATGAAACGTAACAGTTTAAGTTTCATGGATTGATACTTCAATATTGTAAGTCTGAATCATCAGAAATGAAGGTGGATGAAGGTGCGAAATTAGTATTACTACAAATAACCATGGTTTTTAGGTAGACATGCATGTATTAGAGCAATAATATAGCATCCTTTGCTTCTTAATCTACCCTGGCACTTGAGAAAGAGTTATTAGCTTTATCATCAACCTGCATTGTAAATGTCAGAATGCAAAAAATGCTTTATAAGGAAGCTGACACACCTCAAAGTCCACAGCTCCTGAAGTCTAATTCTAGGCTAGCACTGTTTACCGTGGTAACATCAGATTTCATCTGAGCTCCCCATGATGACACGCTGTCAGCATCCATGCTGGTATGTTTCTGTCAAAGATTTTTCCCTCTAAAAAATGCTGCGACAATGCCCAGGTTTTAATCCTAAAAGAGCTCATCTTCCTCTGTCAAAGGAGCAGGCATGTATGTATGGCTATACAGCTTACTAGAGGTGCTTATGCAGATGCTGGCATGCTTCACTGGAAGCTGGTGTAAAAGAAATAGGAATTGAAATCTTTTGCCAGCCATTCTGACAAAAAAAAAAAAAAGACAGGAATACAATACAGTGGCATTTCAAAGCAGACAAAACAAACAGTTTTTTCTGATACATTTTTGGATCAAAATTTCCTATTCACCCCAGCCTGTTACTGACAAGTTGTTAGCAGCTAAAAAATACAGTAAATATGCAATAAGCATCTATCTCAATGGTAAATACAGCCACAGATCATTACCATGAATTCTGGTAAAGAGAACATTATCTACTTTACATATTAGACAAAATACAGACTAAAAGGAGATTGTTCTGCATTTAATGTTAAATATGAAAAGTATCTGCTTTAGCCTCAACAACAAACACCGCTAATAGAATGGTGTAACATTGAATAACTTCATCCAAAGATAATGCATTTAGCAGAAACTTTAAAATCTAGCAGTCTGAGTCATATGTCTATTCTTGTTATTTTTCCAATTGAATGAGTGCCATTACTAAAGAACTGTCATGTTACTAACATCAAAGGCATGTCTGTTACTTAAACTTAACCTCCACATCACTGTGAATTCCTTACTTGCAATTTAGCTTTATTTAGTTATAAAAGCTAAAAATTGGCAGCTCATAAAACTACTAGGATAAAGTCTTATGAATCTAATGATAAAGTATTAGTCATCCCAAAATGCTCTCACCACTGAAATAACAAGAGCAGTGGAAATATTTTACTATTGCTAAACATGAACATCTAAACCAGCAAATTAATCCCAAAGTCCTGAAACAACTAAGCAATATGTACAAGCAATCTTTCAGTATGAATGCAGTATTAACAATTTTGGTCAGTACAAAGAATATTATAAACCCTTCCTGCTGGAGTAACTATTCTCTTTATTTGCATAAGGCAGAATAACTAATGAATTTGACAATTACGGAGGCTGTTAGATATCAAGAACACCAGCAAATTTGAAGAGAACCAAATAAACAAGTAACTTCTCCCTTTCTTTTTCCTTTGAAATGTGCTCGGTGTTTTAAACTGCTATATAGCTTACAAAAAGCTTCAGTGATACTGAAAATCCCAGATCTGCCATTTAAAATATTCAAATATTCAGCATCTTAAAATATGTATGCATCTTCAAATACAAAATTTCCAATTGGATACACCTTTCTGATCTGAATTGTAACATACAAGATACTCTTCAAACTCTACAGCAGTAATCAGAATCCTTGTAATCATCTCGGATGACAGCTGCAGTGGCACACAGAAAATCAGTCTTTCCACAGAAGATCTGACCAAAGCCTGTTACCTAGCACTTTTTCCAGTGTGCTCCAAGAAGGCCAGGCTCAAACATTAAACAGAACACCAGAGCTCTTGTGGTTTTCATCAGTTTCCTTTCAAGTAGTATCCCAACAGTGTAACTAACAGTGTAACTAACTTTAAAAATAAATCCATTCCATACTTCTCCCAGTGCAGACAAAAGCCCAGAAGTTCTTAAGAAACAAACAAACAAAAAAAAAAAACCAACAAAAAACCAAACCAAACAAACAAACAAAAAAAACCACAAACCAAAAAAACAGCCACCAAAACAAAGAGTTTCAGGTGTCTGACTGTTAGACCGTGTCTAACCTCAGCACTTAACACACAGCCCTGTCTAAACACTAAAATTTCCTGCAGGCAGGTCTAGCTAATACTGGACTACCACCCAAGGAATGGAACAGCTCACTTCAGCTGCAGGGTGACCTTTCATTCTCTGGAAGCACAGACTACAGGTCTCCATCTCCCAGATCTCTGAAAGTCCCTACAGTCACTCAGGAACACAAACACAAGCTTTAAATGCAAGCTGCAGTCACAGTCTTGTCCCTCCT